>JAMWYP010000408.1:0-288920 GCA_025563575.1 Acacia pycnantha | reverse complement strand
TGATGTCAGCATTTTGATCATCTCTTGGCAACAAATTGGCATCTAGAATATTAATGATGGAATGAGGTGTTGATTTACTAACCCAATCTTTCAAACTCGACCTTGAACAAACATCTCATCTGTTGGTTTCTTTCTTGTAAGAATTTGCATCAACAAAATGCCATAACTATATACGTCTCCTTTAAATGAAATGATTCCTTCTGATCCATACTCGTATGTCAAGTTCAATCATTAATAAAAAGCATCATGACAAAAACAAAGGATATATGTTTGTGGTTTTTTTATTTTAAAAGTGCAGATAATCACTTGTAAAAAATGGCAGATATTTGTTGGTAATATATAGAAATAAGGCTTCATAAAACATGGAGTAAAAAGTAGAAATTAAATAATTATACCTGGTGCCATATAGCCTATTGTAGCCAAAGTCTTGGTATAAATTTCCATATGATTTTCACCCAACAATTTGGCAATACCAAAATCACTGAGGTGAGCCACCATATCTTCATCCAACAATATGTTGCTCGGTTTTATGTCACAATGAACAATTGGTGTAGGAGAACCATGATGGAGATACTCCAAAGTAGCGGCCACATCAATCATTATGTTCAACCTTTGCAAGACATCTAAATAATTGTTATGAGAGTACAACAATTTGTCAAGACTCCCATTTTCCATGAATTCCATTATTAGAGATTTGAAACGATCATTTGAGCAACTACTAATGATCTTAACAAGATTGCGATGGCGTAAATGACACATGGCAGAACATTCAACATCAAAACTTCTTGATGATTGTTCCATGTCTAAGTTAAACACTTTGACACAGAACTATCTTTTCATTTGGAAGAAGCGCTTTGTAGATCGATCCAAAACTTCCCCTTCCAAGAAGATTACTTTCATCAAATTCATTTGTTCCACGTAAAAGCTCATAATAAGATATCCTTGTGGTTGTCTCAAAATTTATTAAATCCTTATTAGTTGAATCATTAGCATGACCTTTCTTATGCTTTAGAAAGACTATGCATAGAACAGTAACCAAAAGGACAACCAAGATAGGCAATGAGCATTCTATCAACAACATAACTTTACTTGAGTTATGCTTCTTTCCTTTCCTACATGGCTGAACAAGTAGTTGAGGCTTCCCACAAAGACCTTCATTCATCATAAAAGAATCAGCTGAAAAGTTTTCAAAAGAACCACCATTTGGAATTTCTCCTTGCAATAAATTGTATGAAAGGTTTATGTATTTCGAGATAGCGAAGTGACTCAATGATTTTGGAATCACACCAATGTGTAATTTTTAGAGAGATCCAAGGACCCCAAGCTTACCATGCCACCAAGTGATTCAGGTATAGGCCCTTGTAATTTGTTATGAGCCAAAGATAGGTTTAACAAAGTTAGCAAGCCACCCAAGGTTGTAGGAATGTTTCCTACAATTTGATTTCTTGACAAGTTCAAGAGTGTAATTGCTTTCAAGTTTGATACCTCAGGAGGAATTCTTCCACTCAATGCATTGGAGGATAAATCTAAGACTAATATATCTTGGAGACTCCAAAGAGAAGAGGGTATCTGAGAAATCAATTTGTTAGAGCTTAAATCCAACTTCCGCAAATAAGTACTTGTGAAGCAGCTTGGAATCATTCCCTAAAACATGTTGTTGGCTAGGTACAACTCACTCAAACTTTTTATTTGGCACAACTCATTTATGACGGGCCCTTGCAATCTGTTGTTGCTAAGACTTAAATATTGAAGGCTTTGCAATCTGTTGATTGTATTTGGAATCAATCCATTCAAAGCATTCCCATGAAAATTTAGTGCCATCAAGTTTGTTAGATTCCCAAGTACATTGGGTATACTACCACTAAATTTATTCCCAGATAAATCTAACGCAGTGAGCTCAGAAGCATTTGAAATGCTGTTTGGAATTTCTCCAATAAGTTGATTCTGTCCCAACCCCAATACCTTCAGGTTGGGAAGGCCAATTCCCAAATTTGATGGGAGAAAGCTAGAAAATGAATTAAGAAGAGGTTGACATAGGTCAATGTCGAAATGTTGAAGATATGTGAAGGAAAGGGTCCATTAAAATTATTCTCTGAAAATCCAAATTTTCAAGCTTATCAAGATTGCCTATCTCTTTGGGTATAAAACCTGGAAAGAAAAAGTTGTTGGATAATTAACTCAAAAAATACTGATGGATGATCAAATATAGTGAAAACTGACAAAACATGAGTAATATATTTGTGCGTGTAACTTACATGTGTTTCAAAAAATTAATTCACTTCTCCATATAATTACAAGAAAACTCCAAATATATTATTAATTTCGAGTCCTTTCAAATGTTTGCTAAACTAATAAGTCTCCATACTTAAATACAAGAAAGTGGGGGAAAATTTCAAACATGCGTGAAATTAGCTACCACCATGTAATTACATGTGGATCTCAACATAAATCTCTTTATCACTCCTTCTGTTTCACATATAAATAGAAGTATAACAAATTTTTGTGGCAAGGATTCCATAGCATGTGTTCTTTAGAGAACATTGTATAAAACTACAAATTGATGATGTACCATTCATGTATGAAATTTTGATGTTATAATATATAAAGTACACTACTAGAAAAGCATGTCCTGGTTTTTTTATTTATTAAAAGTAGGATAGCAAGGAAATATTAAGTGAGTGTGGAGTGTGTGTTTGAAAATATCATTAAAGCATAAAGCTTACAATAATTTATTTTCATATATATATTAGTATGTTTGAAAGAAATATTAAACATGTGATAAAGTTAAGAAGCTCAAATTCCTTCTGCAATTATAGATTCCGGCCAAGGTGAGTTACCCAACTCCCTTTTAATCTTCAAAAAATGAGGGAAAACTTAGTGTTCTGAGATTTAAAAAAATGGGGATCAAATGTCATAATTCATTTAATCACACTTAGATTATGTTCAATAGGTTCTGTTTGGTGCTGCCTTGTGATAAATAAGTGTCTTACCTATATATAAATCATGGTTAAAGACATTTAAATGATGGTTGAATTCCTGTTTGATCAACTGAATTGTTGAAGCTTGAAATTGAATTATGAGTTGCTATTTTAAGGTTTCTACATGTTGAACAAATGCCTTAAAGAATCAAAGCCTGATTAACGATCTCAAAGAGATGATTAATATATATATATATATATATATATATATATTTATATATATTTATATATATATATATATATATATATATATATATATGAGGTTATCGTTTGTCATGTTACTTGACATAAAGTTATGTCAAGTTACCCCAAAACTACGTCGTTTTGGGATTAAAGGAATTAATGAACTCTCAAAACGACGTAGTTTTGGGCCAGAATTAATGAAGGATGTTTTAGTAAAACTCATATAATAAATACTAAAACAAAAATACAAAAACACCCTTCATTAATTTCCTTAACTCCCAAAACGACGTAGTTTTGGGCTCACTTGACATAATCTTATCAAGTGCTGTCCAACTTTGACGATTTTCAAGAAAATTGGAACTATAATATCCAGAATTTGAGACCAAGAAGTTGGAAATAAAACTGCGACAAGAATGCTACTAAGCCAATGGAAACTGAAAGTCTTAAGCTTATCATAAGGAAAAACTTAAGATAATTATTAAAATTATTTTGGACCTTGAAAATTTAGAAAAATTATAAAATGTTATTTTGAGAATATAGAAATATTATGGAGGGGTTAATTACGAAAATGTGGCCTAAATAGCTTTAAAGCTATTATTTATAATTTAAGGCCTAGATTCCCACAAATTCAAAAGAAATAGTAAATGGATCATTTTGGTCTAGGAATTTTAGAATTAACTATAGCCTAGAGATAGATCCTAGTTGAGGGAAAAAGAATCGTATATGGAAATAAAGATTAATTTCTAACAATTTTCTCAATCCCAATCCCATAAGAAATGACCCTCACACACTCTCCCTTAAGTCGCCACATACCCTCCCTCATTTCGTCCAACACACACGCTCCTTCCTTTATTCATTTCTTCCAACCTGAACCTAAAAACCGAGGGACGGAGAGAGAGCGTGAGAGACAGAGGCAGAGATGAGGGACCGAGAGCGAGATTGAGACGGAGAGATCGAGAGGAATCGGGAGGAAGGGAGGAAGTCGGAGGAAGAGATCATTTTCGACCAGCTCTAAGACTACTCTATTTCTCATCCGTTCCCTTTGGCCTTCAACGAAATAGATCGTGTGAGTGAGAGAGAGTCCAAGAGAGCTAAGATCAAGAGGTGAGACGGAGAAGGAGAAGAGGAAGGAGGAGTTGAAGAAATCCATGTGCAAGCTTGGATTTGGGTTTAGGTAAGCCTCTTCATTCCCTTCCCATCACTGATTTTTGATTGTTGCGGTTTGGGGATGATTGAGACCGATTGAAACTAAAACTAAGTGAAGGGATTAATTATTAACTAAAGATAATTGTAGATTGGGGATTTTTGAATCAAAATCTGTTAGGAACTGTGCTTGTAAGCTGTTGTATTTGGCATTTCGGTTGGTTTGGTTTTTCTGTTCTGTATTGACCGAACCAAGGGCTTGCTATTTTTTAGTATGTATATGTTGTATGTGCGATTGGTGATGGTTCAAGATTTTCAAAGAATATGTTTGGTATCTCTAGTGTGTGTGGCATCTGATTCGTTCAATAAGAGGTTTAGGATAGTATAAACCTTCAGTAACTATGAAATTAGTGCTATAATGTTGTGCAGATATTTATCAAGTGACTGCATATTGTTTGGGTTTTGAGGGTGATGATTTTTATGGAATAGGAATATTTTCCGAAGCATAACATGCTGTTGTCCGAACCTCCTAAAGGCTAAAAGCTGATATTTAGGGTGTGGGAATTGAGTAGAACTTAAATTTTTAATTCCCCAAATGTTAAACACGTTTGTGAGATCATTGAAAAGTAAATTAACACACTATATGATGGCTGAGATGATGCTTATGAATCTGGAAAATTTCCATATTGAAATGGAATGTTGTTCAACAACCTTAGCTTGATAAGCTTTAAAATGAGTTCAAGAATATACGAATTGGACATGTATAAAGGGAGTTGTGATTTTCCAAAGTTAGACTATGAAAACTGTGAAGTTTTGTTCCCAGAATTGGGTTTCTATTTTCGTGTGAGGATTTGACCAAGTAAATGATCTTGTTTTTCTGTGAAATTTGGTCAGGAAATAATAGATCTCATAAGCTTTAAAACAAGTCATAGAACGTGTTAATCGGAGGTATAGAACCCGAGTTAGAAATTATCAAAGTTGATCATGTAATTCTGGAAAATCTTGTTTTCAGATTTAAGTAGTGTCCACTTTGCGAAATGCTCGGAATGATACAGCCATATATTGGTTTGATGATTATTTTTCTCTAAAAATAGACTTATAGATCTTCGAATAGAAATTTGAATCACCCTAATTGGAGTTCTATGGAGTCAATTATGATTTTTCAAAGTTTGAAAGAAAAATCTTGCAGTTTGGTCAAAAGGGACGAAAATGAATAGTTAAGGTTCAAATTAAATGATTTAATCTTCAAGGGTTCATATGAACTCTTGGAGAGTTAATATAGGCCTAATAGCTTCACATTGAGCCATTGTTGTGAAAACGTCGTTCAAAAGCGTAGAAACGTCCGTTTCTCGTTTTTGAACAAAACGAAGTCAAAGCGGTGGGTGAATCGTATTTTGGGTTGAATCGGTTGAAACGCCGTCTAAACTCGTTAAACTCGGTTGAAACGGCGTTTCAACCGAGTTACTAATAAATAAATAAAAATTCGAAGCCCGGTTTTAAACGGTGGTTGACGGAGAAGCTCGCCGGCGACGGAAGGAGGGAGTGGTGTCGCCGGCGAGAGGGATGAAGAAAGGGAAGGAGGAATCGATCGGAAGGAAAGAAGAAGAAGAAGAAGAAGTCGAAGGTCTCCTCTCTGGTTTGCTTTTCGTTTTTCAGGTTTTGTCTGTTCGTTCGCGGCCGCCATCCAATATCGGGGTGCTGGACTTTTGAAAGAAGAAGCAAAACCTAATCATTAAATCAAAACGCAGAGTTTAACGCCTTGGGCCCTCTCTGTCAATTTCATCCGTTTTAGGCCCTTTTCTGTCAGCAATTGTTGGTCCTTCTCTGACATGAAATTGATTTTTTGAGCCTAGTGCAATAGCATTAAAGATCGTGAAGAGTTTGGATAAATAATAACCAAATTGTCTGTAAATATATGTTTATAGGACCCACAATTGCCTAGGATGACCGAAGGATTGGGAGCCAAAGCAAGGTTGGTAAAGTATCCGGTAGTAACTATAATCTCACATACTTTGTATAGCTGTGTATGACTATTTGAATCATATATGTGCATGTCCCGTCCCATGTGAGACCAACACCACTCATGGCTTGATTGAGTGGAAGGGCCGACCATGGAGTACCTTCCCAAAGTGGTTAGAACTAGGTGTAAGGCCTATTAGACGGTAGTCTTTAGATGCTAACCTAGTTGCATTCGGGCGACTTGGGGTTCTTCGGATTAAGAACCCGACGTACGTGAGGACTTTCGGTAATTTCTAGTCGATTGTTTTTAGTTGGTCATGTCCTGGTTAAGAACCCGAAGTCTTGGAGGACTTCCGATACATGCCAATTCATTGTACCTAGAGCTAACAGGGCCGGCCCTACAGGGCCTAGAGTAAGGAAAACATCTGTTTTCCAAAGCCCGGCCCGATAGTACCAGGGCAAGCCCTACAGGGCCTGAAAATTACTATTCCAAATTTTAATTATTTTTCCTTCGATTTTTTTCAAAGAAATATAATTAGTAAATTGTAACCATTAAAGTTCTAATCTATCAAAAAAATGTTATCAACATTAATATCTAAACAGTATAAATCATTCAACAAATAAACACATTTATTAATTCATAATAAAAAACAAATAAACACAAAGAATATGTTTTTTCCTTTTTTTTTTTCCAAAAAATATTAAGCAAAGGAATTGCTTTATGTATGCACACGAAAAAATGCATTTCTCTCTCGTAATTTTGTGTGTGTCTGCAGATTCCTTCAGTTCAGACATGATTTTACTGACAGGTAAAAATAATTATACTTATTTTACACAAAATATATTTATAACTTATTACTTATATAATATTGTAATACCAAAGTATGTGTTTATTTAATATGAAAATATCTCTTCTTTAAAATTTATAATAACTAATTATGTTTTTTAATACAGACTAATAATAAACATAAAAAAGGGATTATAGTTTAAACAAAAAAAATCTAAGTAATTTCAAATAAACACATTCATTAAGTGGAAGTTTAGGTAATTTTTTTTTTGGCCGGGCTTAAACGGCCGGCCGATGGGCTTGGCTCGATTTCCGACTCTACGCGGCTCCCAAGGCAAAGTGGCGGAGCATGGCGGTTGGTGATTTTGGGACTAGGTCAAGATTTTATGTCGCATAACTATACTCGTGAAAAGGAGTATTTTTAGAATTTGTAATCATTATGTATCAATCTTGTTGGTATTCTTGTATTGTAATCAAGATTTTTATATCGATAAATAACGCTATTTCTGTTTTGCCAATCGAATCTGCGTGTACATACTCTCATATATACCGATATATCGAGGGTATTACAGGAACATTGTCCAAATTAAGAGTGCGTGCTTATATATTAGGTAATGAAGTTAAGGAAGACAAAATCTTATTGTTCTTGATGTGGTATATATTACTTTACATGCTGGAAATTTCATTAGGTATGATAAACTTAAGTAAATACAAGTTAAGACTTGTACTCTATATGTATATATATGTGTGTGTGTGTGTGTGTGTTCACATGAGTTATTGTGGCTGTCATTGTTCAATTTTGGAGGCAAACAAACTGATTGAAAGTCTATTGCTTAATGCCTCTGGATACTAAACAATTATTAGCCTTTGCTAGAGGCATTTAAATGCTGATTTAGTCTATGTTTTAAATCTGGAGAATTTCCAGAATATAACATTAAGTGGTTTAGCATATGAGAAAAGGTGCAAAATGATGGTGCTAATGTTCATATCAAGTTGGACATTATTGAAAGAAAAATTTCAGATGCTACCCGAGATGTTTAAAAGCTAAAACAATTCTTAAAAGTAATAATTACATGTTGAATGATAGAGGCTTAACCTTGTGGTTGATTAAATAGGGAATTGGAATATTATAGCATAAGTTTGTGAACTTTAGCTATATTCCCTATTTGAATAGCACCATTTAGAAGAGAAATAGTTGAACTATGCCATGAATGATACACATGTTAACTATCTTGCATGTACATACAAATGTTAGGATTTGATTTGTTGTGCCCTAATCCACCAAGAGGCCATCAGGAAAGAAGTGCAAACGTGAGAGAGCATGATAAAAGTATCTTTAATCATTAATTTCATATATTATGTTTTGGTTGCAGGTTTGTTTGTGCCATTATTGCTGCAGTTAAACATAAGAACATGTAAACTCTTTACTTCTATTATTATCATGGCCATGTGTGATAAAAGTTTTATTTATTCAGTTTTACAGTAATAGTTTTGAAGTTATTATAAGGTATTGTTCTTTGTGATTTATTTCACATGCCCAGTTATTTACCATGTATTATATACTGAAATATGATTATTGGTTGGGTTGTACATAACTCCATAAGGAGTAGTGGGTGAGAGTTGATATCCAAAGAGAGTTAGTGCCAGGAATTCAATCCGGCAAAATTATAAGTTATATCTAGTTTATATTTTTGCTAAAACATCAATCTTGTGATTGACTTTATACAGGCTAAACGTTTTATCTAAATCATGAAATTTGGCATAAGAATAGTCACATCCTAAAATTTATAATAATTAATAATTTGTAATTCTTAGACATGTAGATAAAAAGATATGACTTTTCTAATATGGGTCTTAATTCTGAAATTTTTGCAGAAAATCCCTTTGTACAGTGTGATTTTTAGGCAAGTTTTGGACCTAATGGGATGCTGTTGAGCGCGTTTCTTAATTTTATCATAAAAAGCATTTCAAGAGCTAAAGATAGAGTTTTGAACCACTTTTTTTTGGATATGAAACGATTTATTTATGAATTTTTGAAATTTTAGAAAACTTTATTTTATCATTACCCAAGCTTTTAGAAATTTTTTAAGTAATTCGTCCTTGTAAGGATACTGATTGAGCCACAAGTGGTTCTTAAGTGGCCAAATAATTCTGGTAATACCCTAAAAATCTGTATCATAATTTGGTAAAATTATACCTATAAGAAGTAGGTGGATATGAGGTCCCGAATATTAAGTTATAATTATCTTATTTTCTAGGGAAAAATCTCTTGAAAATTAGAGAGTTTAAGGGCCAAAATGCCAAAATGACCAAAATACCCTGGAATGGGTAAATAACTTAGGAAAATTATGAAAAATCCTAAAAGGCAGTAAAATGATCAATTGAATTAAGAGAGTATATTATCTCTAATTTTGGTAATTTAATAAATTATGAACTTGGAGGAATCAAAGAAAAATACTCATAAAGTATTGAAATGACCAAACTATCCTTGTAATTTATAAAATAATGCAAGAGGCATGAAAACACAAGTGTTAATACCAAAGTTTGAAGGTAATAAGGTATTATAAGTAAGAAAATTATCAACTAATGATAATAAAGTGATTAAGTAATTTCTAGCTAATTACTTAAGCTTGAGCAAAGAAAATTCAGGAATAATTATGTAAAACCCTAAAATTAGTGGTTTTGGTTTAAATTTAGTAAAACTATATTTACTAATTAATTGGAAATTTTGAAGAAAAATAGATGAGTTTAGGTATTTTTAAAGCCTAAATGCAAGAATGGACCAATGGTAAAATTTTGTAAAAATAATTATTTAATTAATTAAATAATTAATCAAAATATAAAAAAACGAAAAAAAGACAGAAAAAAAAAAAAAAAAAATGAAAATGAAAAATAATTTTGCAAGTTGCAATATAATAATAATATAATTTAATATAGTGAATAGTAATTTAGAAATTAGGAAACAGATCCTATCTAGAGATCTAGGAATGGGATTCCCAAGCCTAATAAGACGAAATAGGAAATTACGAGAAAAGGCCGGATAGCCAAGAGGACGAAAAGGTTACGTTGTGACATTTGGAAAAGAATTGGGAATTTTCATGAACATATTTGGATTAAGTGAATTTTTCGAAGAAGTTGAGGATTCCGAAATGCATTACGAAGCCTGGACGCGTTCGGACACGTTTTCGAGAAAGACTCAACTGATTGTTGGAGCCCTATATGGAATCAAAATATAGGTTAACTTGGACATTTCTACTAAGTGAGAATATGTTTTGAGTTGTAAATCCAGAATTTTGAGATTTCTCCGAAATTACGCGAATCGGGTACCGATCGGAGAATTTCCTCCGAAAGCTTCTGGAAGGTGACACGTGGCCACCTCCCATTGGCCAAGACCCTTAGATTTTCGGTCAAGTGTGAATGCAAAAAAGGAAGAAAGGGTTTTTTCTGTAACACTAACGCTGATGATTATTGAATGTATATATGTGTTGATATGTTGTGTAAATAGTTTGATGCCGAAGGCAAGGCTAGTCTATGTGGGTAAGCCAAATAGTCGTCGTAAAGTCGGTGAGGCCCCCATGATAGACACTTACCTGGTCATGCTATTCAGTGCTATATGAACTGTGTCTATGGAACCGTACTTAGACGCACCGTGTCTATGGAACCGTACTTAGATGCATCGTGTCTATGGAACCGAACTTAGATGCACCATGTCTATGGAACCGTACTTAGACACACTGTGATTAAGGTATCGTACTTAGATCACTATTACAGTTTTTATGTTGTTATTTAATGATCATGTACCGGCTTGATCGATGTTGTAAAGTTTGCAATACCTGTTGGACATATACTGTTTATAAGCATGAGGTTAGATTTTACACGAGATCAATGCGCTAAATTGGATCTCGGCTATAGCTTCAGGGTTCGGAGGACCAGAGGCCGAGAAGAGAAGCAAGCGAGCCACGTAGAAGATTCGGTTGAAGATCTCTTTCGTTGTATATTACCTTTGAACCACATGGGTTTTGTACCGCTATTGTATCCAAATTGGACTTACGGCATTTTATATGTACATATCGGTTACTCAATGCTCCGATGCTCTACTCGATTATTTTAAATGATGTCTTAATGAAAAAAATTTATCTTGCTTTTGGATATTGGGTTGTTACAATTACGGTAAGTAACTCTAAGTAAAGTGTAACATTCTCAATGCATAGTATTAGTGAATCTCCTAAAAGCGCATAAACTTTTTTGTTTATTTACAATAATAATTTAGATTTTTTTTTTTCACATCTTACATGTCTTCTAATTACTTTATAGATTCAATCACAATCAAATAACAAACAAAGTAAAATTTAAATTTAATTTAATTGAAGTAATTAAAAATAAAATGAGGCTTGCATCTACTTTAATTTTCCTTTTTAATTATAGAGGGGTATTATGGCCTTTTAAAAATATACAAAAAAGTTCCTCATGAGAAAATTGTTAACAGAATAGGCCTGGATTTAATTTTTAGTATTTCATTTTCCCTTGATTTCTTACACATATCTAAATAAATTTATTTTTTGTTTATTGTACATTTGTTAATTCCTAAGTTTTAATTTTTTAAGAAAATAGTAAGTATAATTTAAATTTCAATTAAACAATATAGAATTAGAATTGTTACAAATTATACATATAATAAATAAGAAGAAACAACTCTAAACATGTCTGTATTTTAATATTATTAAAATTATTTTAATATTCAGGGTATAGAAAAAACATTAAATTAAAGTTATTAAGAGATCGATCATATATTTTTTTTTTGGTGGAAGAAGAAGTATTAGCATAACATATGATGGCCATTCTGTATCGTTTAAGGTTTTGATGTCATCGAATAGTATATAAGAATTTCACTTATCTATGTTACAAATATCACGAGGTTCCAGTGGTTCTTGATCTTCATTATTTCAAAAAAATGAAATTATAAAAATCAATTTAATTTTAGAGAGAAATATTAAAAAAAGGAAAGAAAACACAAAAGTAAAGTACATACCTGTAAATGAGTTAAGACCCAAATATAATTGTTTCAAAGATGAGCAATTGCTTATTGATTTTGGAATGCTTCACTCTAATTGATTATTATCAACTTCAAAGACTTCAAGTAAAGGGAGTTGACAACACATTACTTCTGGCAAATTACCCTTTAAATGATTGCTGCCAACGTGAACCTCTCTCAAAGAAGGCATGTTCCAAAGAAAAGAAGGAATTCTACCTATGCAAAAAATACAGAATATTTGTTTGTTTGTAGTAAGTCTAGATATTTCCTTAATTCACACACAACCATATAAATAATACATGGAATTTTGTTAATTAGAGGCTTAAATAATAAACTATAATTTAACTTTTGTTGGAAATCAATTTAAAAGGGACTCTTCCAATATAATATCAATTAGCAATTGGAAATTAAAACTCTTAAAAGGTATGCTAAATAGAGATTATGGAATTAATTTCACCTATATAAAATGAACAACCAAGTTATTTATATTTTGCATTAAATCTATTGAACGTACCTGTAAAAGAATTCCATGACAGATATAATTCTTCCAACAAAGTCTCATTACCAATTGATATTGGAAGACTACCATTCAAATTGTTCACTGCTAAATTTATAATTCTCAAAGAAGAAATGGTGAAGAGAGATGATGGAATTTCACCTGTTTCGATTTACATAGAAAACAATATATATCAAAGTAAACAAATAGTTAAAAGGCTTTGGCATTCATCTTTAACATTACTATGCCACATCAAATATTCATAAGTTGTGAAATTCTTTCAAACCAATGTTTTACAAGGGCTCCATGTCATTTCTAATAACCCAAAATTATCTATTTTCTCTTTTTAAGATTTTTTACTATGAACGCATATTGACAAGTTTCTTACAATTCTTTAAAAAGAATGAAAAAAATGAAAGGGAAAATCTCTTTTTAAAATTATTTTCCACTGGATAGATTAAAACAAAAACACACAACGTATAATTGATTCAAATTCTAAAATCTTATTTTAGGTTATGTGACCTCATTTAGAATTTGTTAAATTTAACAACCTAATTTATAATTTGAATAATTCAACTGTCTTTTAAAAAGATTTTTCCAAGGAAAAATAAGAAAGAAGGAAAATAGTGAGAGAATGAAAAAAGAAAGAAAATATTCCTAATTCTTCTTTCTAAGAAGGAATATTCTCTCGGAGTTTTCTAATTTAAAGTTATGTCTCACTTTTTAAGTGGAGAGATGGCATATATATATTTTTTTATATACAGCCAGTAGGGGGGCAGGGTTCGAACCCTGGACAAGGGGAAAGGAGACTAACTCACATGCCACTACGCTACTAAGGCGCTGGCGAAGAGATGGCATATTATTTAGTAATGTTTTATGAAATAATGGAATAGAAGTTAAGACAATGATATATATAATTAAAACTCTTACCTTGCAAGTTGCTGTTCCCAAGATATATCCACTGGAGTTTGGTCAAATTTCCAATGTCACTTGGTATTTTTCCTTCATCGAATCTATTATCACCCAAGTGTAACTCTACTAATTCTTTGCATTGATGCCAAATGGAGGGTATTTCGCCAGATAAATCATTTCCATGCACATAAAATACTTCAAGTTTTGGAAGCCCAAAACACACATTTTTTGGGAGACTACCAGATAATTGATTTTTTAAAAGTTGAAAGACTTGTAGCACTGAATTGTTAAATAATGAAGATGATATAGAACCAGTGAGTTGATTGTCTCCAAGATACAATATCTTCAATTGTGAAAGATCACCAATTTCATTTGGGATGCCTCCTTCAAATATTAAGGGATGAGAAAGAAAATAATGTCAGTAACAATTTATTACGTGTCACAAGTTATTAGGTATATGAGATAAATTAACATTATATAGAAACACCTATGACTTGCACAGGTTTTAAGAAATGCCACATATATTAGTAAATGATAAAACTCAATAAAAGGTATAACCCATAATTCGGGTGGGCTAATAACCATAGATTAAATAATCAACTCGTTGTGTTTGGTTGAGAAATTTTTATATGATTAAATCTAAGAGACAAATTGAAATCCAATTGGCCCTTCCTTTTCATCATTCATATCAAAATACGTGTTTCTTGGAAGACTCTTATAAAAAATCTTTTTGTTGACTCTACAAACTTTTTTAAAATGATAACTACTAACAAATAATGAAATTAAAATATAATGTAGATTGTCTAAATCAAAATTAAATGTTCAAGACATGTTGGTTGTAAAGTTTATTCAATGTGAAAAAGGACAATACAAGTTTCTTATATCCATTATCTTAAATAATCCAATGACATATGATCATGTATCATATTTTTAAAATATTATCGATCCATATGAAATAAATAGGACACATGTCCATGTGTGATTAGAGAACTTGACATAATGGATATAATTAAATTGAGCTAAGGTTTTTTCCTATGAAATACCCTTCGAAAAGTTTTTAACAACAGAATAATAAACATTTATTTTCAAAGACAGATGATGAGCCTTCAGATCCACTTGAACTAATTAATATTATAACAGTAAATTTTCTCCTATTGTGTGACTACATAATTTGTTTCATATTTTTTATGATGAATGTTTTTTTCCTTTGAAAAAGAGTAGAAAAAATATGACAAAAAATAAAGAAGAAAATTCATAAGAGTTCCAAAAACAAATAAATAAAAACAATCGAGACAAATTCATATTCCTCGAGGATATGATACTTCTAACCAAATTACAATAGTTTAGAACAAAGACAAATGTAAATGTATAAAATAATCCAAGACATACCTGAGAAGTTGTTGTAAGACAAACTCAATAACTCAAGCGAAGATAAGTTGGAAATTGTCCGGGGAATGAATCCTGAAATTTTGTTACCGCCAAGTCGTAAAATCTTCAATCGCTCAAGTCTGCCCACGTCTAACGGAATGGTTCCTTCAATGAAATTAAATCTCAAATCTAAAGTCTCCAACCTTGATAGATTGAATAGAGATAGTGGAATAAATCCATTAAGACTGTTATTTTAAAACTCAAGTACTCAAGCATAGATAAATCTCCTATCTCTAATGGAACTTGCCCATGAAAGTCATTGTAGCTCAAGTTAAATAGTTTCAATCTACAATTGAACTAACTCTTTTGGTATTTGACCATAAAAATTGTTGTCATTGAGATCAAGCTCAACAAGGAATGAGAGATTTCCTAGTTGTGGAGATATGGAGCCCTTAAGACCCATGCCGTGAAGATTCAAGGAATGGACCCTTCCATGACGAGTATTGCATGTGACACCAGTCCAATTGCATGGAGAAGAAGAGACACCAATGAGCTAAGAAATCAAATGGATCTGAAGTGATAAAGGATTTAAGGGCAAGAAGTGCAGATTTATCCATGCGATGTTTGTATCAGTCCAAGCTAAAGAGGCCATAAGGCAATGAAGTAAGAGCAAGAAAACAAAGGAAGAAGGCTTTCCCATGAGGAGCATACAGACTTATTAGAATTTCAAGTTTTTTGCCTTGAGCAATTAACACACACGTCGTTTTATACTTCTCGGGTTCCAAATCATACTTCTCGGTTTCCAAATCAAGTCAAGTCGTAGTAGCAAAATGCGGGGTTGCATGCAAAAGGACATATTTTGTGATAAGATTGAAGATATTGAAAAAAAAATGAATTAGCGTGTTGGGTTTATTATTAATGGTCAAGTATGGTGGTGAATACGAAGAAGCTTCATCCCTTGATTTGATATTTGTGGATATCAGAGTCAGGTTTGGGTTGATTTGGATCGATGTGCCAACAAGGACATTGGGCTATAATGGGGGTAGATTGTGATGTCCCACATCGATTGGGATGGGGAACAAAAGACGTCTCACACTCCCCCTCTCGGCGCGTTTAAAACTGTGACGGGTTCAAGTAAACAGTATCGAGAGCAAGTCCCCACGTTGCACCAAGGTGCTGGGTTATTAACTGGACATTTATAGTTTTTTTTGATATAGAAATTTTACCATCTACAAAATGGTTTGTTATAACTTACTTGTATTGAAATCAAACCACCATGCCCGAAATCTATACGAGATGAAAGAAATCTTTCTTTTGTAATATCCCTCATGCTCATTACACGTGGTTAAAATTCTCTGGTTTTCAATTTTTTTCAGCTATGACTTTAAGTTTGAGAATAATATTATCACTATATTATTCTAACTTTATCTATCACTTCTTCACTTGGCGGTTATGTTTGTAAGGTTAACAACCATACACGGAGCAAATGTAATACCCGGATAATTATTTATCTGGAATATTATATTTTAATAAATCATACCTATTGGAAATAGGTGAATATGTGGTCTCAAACCTGGAGTTATAATTATCTTATTTTCTTAGGTAAAATCTATTAAGATTAGAAGAGGAAAAGTGCTAATCCCTAAGTGGATCTATGAGTCATAAAATACTATGATAAATCCTTAGAGGCAGTAAAATATTTGTTAAAAATTAGAAAGTATGTTGTCTCTAATTTAGATAATTTTTGGGACTATTTTCCTTGGAAAATATTAAGGCAAAAATAAATATTATTTTGGGGATCATAAGTGACCCAATGATTTTTAATATTTTACATGGAGCATAAAATACCAATGTCAGTAAAATAGTTGTGAGATAATAATTAATCTCAATTAAGAAAATTATCAAAAATTAGTAAGGGATTAAATAAATAATTATTGGCTAATTATTTAAAACATGAATCAAGGAAATGACCAAAGATAATGGGAGAATTGCTAATTAAATACTTAGCCAATGGATTAATTATCAATTAAGGTAATTAAGGCATAAATTAGGTGTTTAAAAAAGGTTGAAAAGTCAACATATTTTTGGGAAGAGCTAGCCGCAAATTTAGAAAGAAAATGAAAGGAAAATTGAATGGAAATTAAAATAGAAACTTAGTGAAGAAGTTGTTGAAAAAACATATAGGATAAATGGGAACCGATAGAAAATAAATCCTATCCTGAAATCCTTGGATTAGGTAGCTAACAGCAGGACTTATTATAAACAAGTGAATTTTTTAGCTCGGAGTAGGTTACCTCCGAAGTTATTTCCGTAACCGAAAAGGGTTTTACTAGACTGGCTAAAAAGCTATCTGATATACAAAAAGCAAATCAGATAAACGAGAATCTATAGAAACGAAGCCATAACTCAAAATCCTTGAATTAGGGTTCAAACAACTGGACATATTATGAATCAGTGTAATTTTGTCCCGAAGTTGACGTTAGCCGAAGCGATTTCCGTAACCGACGGCGTTTATCCGAAAATGTTTGGAAGGCAACGAAATGTTCTGAATGGGATCAAAAATTTAGTTAACCCAGACATTTCTAAAGAGGAAGAATAGACCTTCGAGGCTATGTTCTTGGATTTTTGAGATTTTGTAAGATTACGCGATTAGAACACCGAACATGGGACTTTATCGGATGAATCCATAAAGCAAAGGAGATGACATAACCTTGGTGACATAGGATGACATGGGGGACGGTTTTGTGGTGGAAAAGAAGGTAAAATGAGTGATTCTCAAGAAGCCACATTTTCATCTTCTTAACCGTTGATGCAAAAGTTGATCCATGGGTTGAAATCCATCAACAAACTCTATAAATAGGCCATCATACTCTCTTCATTCTTCACCAATTCACAAGGAATTTTAGAGAGAATTTAGAGAGAGGAGCTCTAGAGAAGTGAGAGCAAGAAGGAAGATGAGGTTCTGCAAGGGTAAGTTCTTCGGTTCTTAGTTTTAGTTCGGTAGCTCTTGAGGTTCTAGGGTAGATGTTATTTTGATCTTTAATCTTCCAATATATTTTAGATATCATGTTTTAGGGATAAATATGATATATATTTCGAAAATTATGTTGGAGAAGGAGTTATGACAAAATTTTGGAAGATTAAAGTCAAAGTAACGAAGTTCTGGCGAAATTCCGCCGATTTGTGGGGTCAGGGGTAAAATGGGCATTTATGACTAAAATGGCCGTCATAATTCTTGATCATTAATAAATGCGCTATTGTCCTTATAGGATATCCCTGATTACGTTCTGACCAACTATCGTACCACATATCGTCAACGAAGATACGTTCGCGTACTAGTAACCCTAACTCTGATATTTATGGTATGCGTGTATGTGCTATGTGTATTGTATGTTTATGTACTGTTGTTATGGTTGCTGGTTATTGGGATACGCTTGTTAGTGGCCTAGGTGCCGCCAGGGTACGTTTCAGAAGGCCTAGGTGCTGCTAGGGTACACTTCAGGGGGGCCTATGTGCCGCCATGATACGCTGTTTGGAAGATGCTTGTATTATGTGCTCTTATACTGTTGATGTTGGCTGTCTGTAGTCCGTATGCTGTATATGTAAATATGAGGTTAACCGTTACCTGGGATCCGTATGCATTGGACCTCAGCACTTAATATAGCTTCAGGGTCGGGAGGACCGAGGAGAAGAGTAAGCAGCAAGCTTAGAGAACCGACAGAAGATTTCTTTTTGCGGCTGGAGACTTTATGTTGTTGTATATTACTTTTGAACCACTCGTATAATGTACCGCTGTTATAACCAGTCAGACACAATACTGTTGGCATTTTGAATATATATATCAGTTACTCAATTGCTCCGATGCTCTACTCTGATGAAAAAAAAATTATACTGCTTTTGAAAATGGGATGTTACAGCAAACATGAATGGAATTGGAGAAAAAGCATTGATATTTTTTTTTTTTTTGGAAAAAAAAAATCTGTTATATTTACATAAATGGCCAGTCTTGAAGCATTATTGCTCCTCCAGAACAGGTGAAAAGTCTGAAAATTAAATAAATCTATTTTGAACGTCTCATTATTCATTGATTAAATTATGATAACCCAAAAAGAAAAATAAAAGAAAATGAGACAACCAACAAGCTATTAGTTAAGGGAATAAGCAACCTCACGTTTTAAGGAAGAGAACGAATCTCATAAAGCACACTTATTGAAAAAGTTGAAAACCCTTTTGTGCCCTAATTAAGTCTATGAAAAATACATTAAAAGAAAATAAAGTTATATATAAGATAATAAGAAAATTTAAAGTTTTAGAATATGCGTTTCTCATAATATTTTGGGGACGTTTGAAAAAAAAAATACAATTGGCAGGATTTTTTAAAATATGATTTATTGTCTTTGACCAAAAAGTATACCTTTTTGTCTGTATATTTCAAAAAGAACAATTATCAATACGATAATCCATTTTTAAGCTCGAGACCAATAGGACTTGCTTTCTGTAGTTTTAAAGGAAAAAAATATGAAAAATTATACTGAATGATAAGATGCAAACAAAATGAAGTGGTAGGTTTAGTTTGAGGATATGACTTAATACCCAATTTAAATACGAAGTTTGCTGCTGATGTTAGAACATTTATCAGAAGTTTGATGGGTACTTACATATCAGAATATATAACTTTACTTATATGTTTAAATTTTTATATAATTACCAATTTTCAAAAAGTATCCTTAAGTGAACATTTAATTATAAATTAACCAAGAAAAGATAAGATATCAATGGTCGAAGTTTCAACCTTTATATGGCGTGTTTCAGAATAAGTGCCTTTTTCATATTTTAAGAAGAAATTAAATGATGATTTGTTTTCTTTTTTATTCATTAAACTTATTAGTGGTCAAATAATATTTATTTAAAGAGGACTTGCTATGATACCCAAAATTATGGGTACGTAATGGTCATGTTGGAAATTTTTTTTGGTTCCTTTCAATTCATACACGCTAATTAAAGACAAATAGACAGATAGACCTATTCTGGTCAAACGACAACCTGGCCTTGCATGACGGGGAAATTGCCCTACCGTGACCAATGCGTCGGAGACCACTACGAGCAAAGTGGGCCTCATGTAACGTGATGGCTATTGAAACTAGGATGAGTTAGAGAAGTTGGTTTGGGTTAGATGATTAGATGGGCTCCATTCCAAAATTCCATCTTTTGTAATTATTGGAAAATAAATTAATCCTTAATTCCATATAAGGATTTTACTTTCCCAATTAAATTTCATTTCACCTTAAAATATTATCTCAAAAATATTTATGCCAAAAATTATTGCCTAATTATTTGTCCTTAATTTATGAAAAAATATGCCTTAAATTCCAATAATTAATTTCATAATTATTTTAGGGCAAATTCCACAATTCAATTTCCCATAAAACATTCAATTTCAAATATTAAAATTGGGGATGTTACAATTTAGGCTCAAAAAAAGAAAAAAAAAAAAACTTATCAAGTAAGTGAACGACAATTATTTCCAACACCCAATATATCCACAACATACTCTTGCTTTAAAATATTTTTCTTTAATTTCTTTTATAACATTAGTTACATTATATCCATCCCTAACTCAAGAATCTACAATTTCTCTGTATGTCATTTTCTTCTCATTCTTCATTTTCTTTATATTTTAAACACTTTGCAAATTGGGCAATTGTAGCAAAGGATCCTATGATTCACTATTTGGTTAAAAATTAATATTCATCTTACATATTGAGAATTATATTAATTCCTCTTGCACATCTTCTAGTCCAAGAATAAAACGCAAACAACCATTAGATCAGAGTATGCAAATATATTGCAAAACAAAGCATATACTGATTGATAGAAAAATTAAAGTGAGAGAATACATTTGGGCCCCCTAGATGATGGTTGTTAAGACTTTAGTCCCCTAAATTGGAAAAATATCATATCTAAATTGTAAAATAAATGCAATAATTGATGTCGGTAACCCGTCCATATTGTTGAACAATATGAAAACAACATAAAGTCCATTAAAGTACTTTATCAACACATTAAAGCACTTTTTTTTAATCAAAAGCATACTTTAGCTTTCACTTTTCTATATATATATGAATGAAAATTTTTACTTTCAATTATGTATATTATATATTTTCATATATATAATATGGTGGCCGACAGTCTCGTTAAAGTTTAAGCATTTTTGTTATGAAATAAAAAATATTTAACGCAGTACAACTTTTGACAGTTGTAGGCTTTCTTTTTTCATGATTTGAGTATTACCACTTAAGTTTATTACTATGTTTAAAAAAATGTTTAAGATTTTGCTCATTTGCATTTAAATATTTATTGTTGCATGTTATATTTTTGGTGTATTTATTGTTTGCTGTTTACTTCTAGTTTTTGTGAGTGACTTATGTGTTTTCAAAGGAATTTGGTGTTACTTATGTACCATGAAAAATATAATGTATTGTACAATGAAATTTTAAAATGAGTGAATATTAAATAAATAAATAAAACTCGAAGAAAAGCCTATCGAGGTTTTAAGATTATAAATTCACAAGGTAATATCATTATTGGTCCTTACAGTTTATTTTGGTCTCTATATTTTTATAACGACTTGATTTGAGTTACTGGTAGAGACCAAAATCAAAACTCGTTAAGAGTATATAGACTCGTCATTAATGACCCCAATAATTTTTTTATTGTCCTTTCAATGCCAAACATTTACTATAGTATAGAAACATTGATGGCAATTTAGAAGAATATTATGTTAAGCTTACTTGGTATTTTTCTGTTCCAAATCATTCTTGATATCAAATTTCTCCATTTCAATCACCCAGCTTACCAACTTATATATCAAATACACGCAAACAAGACAAATAAAATGAGATGGACTATGGGGAAAAAAAGGAAATATCTGATTGTCAAAAAGAAAAGTGTGATATGTTTGGATGACTAAAAGGAATAAACACCATCAAAGATGAGTAAGGGTATGGAAAGGAAAAAGTTATTGGTCTCTTAACAAATTATTATGCTTTTATCTTTTCTTGTTTTACTTTTATTATTATATTGAATGACATGAAGATGCTCACAATTATTGATCTATAAAAAAATGATCTATAAAAGGAGTATTTTCTCAAAAAAAAAAAAAAAAAGACGTGAAGCTTAACTGGTGGGGGTGATTGGGATAAATATCTTTTTTTTTCTAGAAGTTGACGCTTGAGGAGCAATGAATTCCGAAGTTTTTTAGAAGCAATTTTGCTTGGAAGTTTACAAAACGTAGCAATTTTTCTCCTTTGTTAATTTTAACTATAAAGTTTAAGCGATATGCATATGTGGCATGCTACTTCATCAATCAAAATTGTAGAAGGTAGAATATCACCAAGTGGGGATGAATTAGGGATTTAAAAATATTTTCGATGAACCAAAAACATTACCAACAAAATAGAGGCTAACAGAGATAGAAGAAGAAAGATGAACATAGAAGATTTATACTAGTTCGGTCTTAACTCTTGACCTACGTCTAGTCTCACAACTTTCTGGGATTTTCACTATTACTTCAATAGATTAGACACTCTGTACTCAAAGCTATCATCTCACTAGAATACACTCCCCTCTTACAAGTTGTAATCTAATAATCCAATCTCCAAGTTCCACAACTTGAGATTCTTAGAATGATTTAATAATCGAAATGATATCTCTAAAAGAGAAGATAAATAAATACTGAGGTTTAGAATATCCAAAGATATTATACAGATGTAAGAAACAATAGATGTATAATCATTTTAGTGTTTCTTGAGTTTCTGGTTGTTGTGGTTGTTTAAAGAATTGAATGCTTCAGTTTATATATGTTGGAAGCATTTAATGACCATTGAGAAGAATCAATGAAGACGTTGGGAGCAATAAATAGTTGTTGGACTTGAAACAGGTGTATTTTCTCAAATTTGTTGATTCAGCCAATGTGCCCAGACATTCCTTGTTGACATTCCTTGAGATATTTCCGTTGGATGATCTAGCATCCAAATGAGGAAAGAAAACATTAAAGCCTTTAGAATGTGCAGAGAATGATTTGCCAAATCCATGCTTGGTTTTCTGGCAAAAAGAAATCTTTCATCGGGTCTCTAAGCGTGCCGCTTACTCCTCTCCTCGGTCCTCGGTCCTCGGTCCTCCCGACCACCGTAGCTATGTGAAGAGCCGAGGTCCATTGCAATCGACCCTAGGTAACAGTTAACCTCATATCTACATATACAAAGATATGGACTACGTACACTCACAACATTAACGGTATAATACAAGCATCTCCCAAACATCGTATTTCGCGATTCAAGTGAACTTTCGCTAAATACAGTTAGTATAAGACTACGATAAATAGCAATGGATAGAGGAAATATCGAGTAAGTACTCTCTGTAAAAAATATATGTACCGGTATCTCACATGATGATTCGAGGAAACGAAAGCTGCATGGGTATGAAAGCTTAATCTTGACAAAGGAAATTCCCATGGCCCGTAATACGCCTGATGAAGCCGAACTTCCAAATTTTCTTATAATCGAGATAACATAGATTGACGCCTTATGCGGGCGTATGTAAATCAACGATATTGCTCAACGAAGTTGTCGGAGCGAAAATTTTCTTAGACGGGATATGATTGATCACGTTCCTAAATAGTTTATACAAGTCACAAAGGATCGTGAGAATCCTTTGGTGATAGTAATGATCATATATCCTAGAGGATGGTGTCAAAAGAACACCTCAAAGGCGAACATGTAGTTCACATTTCGTGAAATCATTCAAGTATTTAAACGAACCGTCGCTATTAGATAGCCTTATTCCTGAATATGGTTAGACTTCCATAACGTTTTCCATATTTCTTAAGTTATATTCGACCGTGATCATGTCATTAAGTAGGAGGTATCTTATGTTACCATGGTGTATGGGAACCATGGGGACATTTTTGGTATCCATTTTGGTATTTGTGGTGTTAACCACGGTGTATGGGAACCACGGGGAAACATCATATATCAAAGTACGAAATAACAAGATCTTTATGGTCAAACCAAGGCGAATTCCCGAATACCAAGAAGGGCGGCTGACAGACAAAGTGAAGATCCGACACGTATAGTCCAAAGTTTGAGTAGGACGGAGTTTAGTTAGTATAATTATCTTATTTTCCAAGGAAAAATCTCTTAGGACCCGTTTGTTATAAAGAAAGTTTGGGGAGGAAAGGAACTTTGGAGGAGGGAAAGGAAAGGAAAGGAAGATTTGAAAGATGAGGGAAGATGGATTGAGTTGTTTGGTAGGAAGAAAATGAAGAGGGAAAGTTGGTAAAAAATTAGGAAATGCCTATTTTACCCTCAAAAGAAATTAATTCAAAATAATAAAAAAATTTCTAAAAAAATTTCTAAAAAATATATTATTGTTAAGTTCGAACTTTTGAAGAAAAAATTTTCGCCAAATTTGAACTTTCCCGCCAAATTTGAACTTTCCTTAAGTTTGAACTTTCCGTCAAGTTCGAACTTCCCGCCAAATTTGAATTTCGGGGGTAAATCTGTCAAAAACCATCTTCCGGGAAGATGGCGGCTTTCCTTCCATTTTCGGATGGAAAGCACTTTCCTCAAATGAGGGAAGATGGACCCTCATTTGGAAGATCTTGACTGGACTTTACGTGTAACAAACAGCAAAATCCATGGGAAGATTGGGATCTTCCCTTTCCCTCCCAAGCTTTCTTTGTAACAAACGGGTCCTTAGGAAAATTAGGAAAGAGAACTATGGGGTCCAAATGACCGAAATACCCTTGGAGTGTATAAAAACTTAGGAAAAATTGTGAAAAATCCTAAATATCGGTGAAATAATTATTAAAATTGAGAGGGTATATATCTCTAATTTTGGTAATTTGATAAATTACAAACTTGGAGAAATTGAAGAAGAATACTCAAAAAGTATTGAAAAGACCAAAATGCCCCCGTAAAATTCTAAAATAATGCAGGAGTAATGGAATTCTAATGTTAATACAAAAGTTTGAGTTAAAGAGTTATCTTAATTAAGGAAGTTAACCACAATTAATAAGAAGGTAATTAGGTAATTACTGGCTAATTACTTAAGCATAAACGAAGGAAAATTCAGAGATAATTATGTAAAACCTTAAAATTAGTGGTAATGGCTAAAAAATTAGCATAAATATATTTCCTAATTAATTGGAAATTTTGAAGAAAAATTGATGAGATTAGGTATTTTTGAGCCTAAATACAAGAATGGACCAATAAGGGAATTTTGTGAAATTTTTAAGGAAATTGAAATATGTAATTAATTAATTAAAGGAATAGATATTAATAATAATTAAATATGGTCAGCCGAAATTTTAGGATAGGAATGAGGCAAAAGATATCTAGATATTATGTTGACAACTTGCATAATAATATTAATATGATATATAATTAAAATAATAATTAATTAATTAATTAAAAATAAAATAAAAATATATATATATATAATATGAGTGAGGGCCGACATCTTGGGTGAAAGAAGAAAAAAAAATGATGAAATGAAAAATAGATGAAGTGTAAGATTAAAACTCTCTAATTAATTAATAATTAAAGAAAATAGTAAAAAGTAAATAATTATTTTTAGGAATCGGATCCTATCTAAAGAACTAGGAACAGGATTTCTAAAGTCAAAATATAATATTGATGAGTGGATTTTTATCCTGAATTGAGCTGTACCTGGAGTCGTTTCCGAGATCGGTAAAAGAAGTTAGTAATAAGACGAAATAGGGGAAATCTGAGAAATAGACAGATAGTCATAAAATTAGGATTTGAACAAAATAAATTATAACTCAACATTTGGAGATGAGTTTATGATTATCTGAACATATTTGGAATCAGTGAATTTTTGTCCAGAAGTTGATGATTCCTAATTTAATTCCAAATAGCAGTGCACGCCTTTAGAAACTTCGGCGAGACTGTTGGAACCCTATATGGAATCAAAATTTAGGTTAACTTGGACATTTCTAATAAGTGAGAAAATGTCTTCAAAGTTGTAATTCGAATTTTTGAGATTTTAGAGATTCATGAAATCGAATTCTCAATTTCAGTCAAAAATGCGAAATGCGAGTCAAACGAAGGTACGTTCGCGGCGTCTTTATATCGACTACGATGCTTATAGTCTGCTTATATATGATATGGATAATTTCATAAGCCATGAGCGGGACTACATTAGGGTCATGCACGATGACTAAGGTAATAAACTTAGATAATCACTATTCTGACCTTACGGGTTATAGACATGATAATGCCGTATGTTTTCCTAGCGGCGAGGACACGGCCGTACATCGTGGCACTGGTGAATAGTGAAGACCAATAACTTTACTTGTAGGGTAGTTGTTATTAAATGATCATATATTGAATATCAAGATCATTGTTATAATTCATTCTAGAAATATCTCATTGAACATATATCGTTATATAAGCATGAGGTTAACCGTTACCTGAGATCCGATGAACATTGGATCTCAGCTCTTACTATAGCATCAGTATACGAGATACCAAGGACGGAGGATAAGAGTAAGCCGAGTGGACAACACACGTGAAGACAAAGTAATGATCGACCGAGTAGATTAAAGTCCTAAACGAAAATGTACTATTCTTTATGAACAGGCGATTCGCCACTTTTAACGTTGTATCGATTACTCGATGCTTTTTATTCCGATCTGTACTACGATGAAAAAAAAAAATTTGGATCTGAAATTGGGATGTTACACATGTGCATATCAATTAAACTTTATAGTTAAAATTAACAAAGGAGAAAAATTGCTATGTTTTGTGAACTTCCGGGCAAAATTGCTCATAAAAAAGTTCGGAGATTCACTGCTCCTTAGTGTCAACTTCCAGGAAAAAATGATACTTATCCCAATAACCCCCTCTAGTTAAGCTTCACGCCAATTATTTTTTTGTGTGGAGAAAATACTCCTTTCATATATCAATAATTGTGAGCATCTTCATGTCATTCAATATAATATCTTTAATAATTTGTTAAGAGACCAATAACCTTTTCCTTTCCATACCCTTACTCATTTTTTATGGTGTTTATTCCTTTTAGGTGAATCCAAACATATCAGTGACTTTTCTTTTTTGACAATCAGATATTTCCTTTTTTTTCCCCATAGTCCATCTCATTTTATTTGTCTTGTTTGCGTGTATTTGATATATAAGTTGGTAAGCTGGGTGATTGAAATGGAGAAATTTGATATCAAGAATGATTTGGAACAGAAAAATACCAAGTAAGCTTAACATAATATTCTTCTAAATTGCCATCAATGTTTCTATACTATAGTAAATGTTTGGCATTGAAAGGACAATAAAAAAATTATTGGGGTCATTAATGACGAGTCTATATACTTTTAACGAGTTTTGATTTTGGTCTCTACCATAACTCAAATCAAGTCGTTATAAAAATATAGAGACCAAAATAAACTGTAAGGACCAATAATGATATTACCTTGTGAATTTATAATCTTAAAACCTCGATAGGCTTTTCTTCGAGTTTTTATTTATTTAATATTCACTCATTTTAAAATTTCATTGTACAATACATTATATTTTTCATGGTACATAAGTAACACCAAATTCCTTTGAAAACACATAAGTCACTCACAAAAACTAGAAGTAAACAGAAAACAATAAATACACCAAAAATATAACATGCAACAATAAATATTTATATAAAAATGAGCAAAATCTTAAACATTTTTAAACATAGTAATAAATTTTAAGTGGTAATACTCAAATCATGAAAAAGAAAGCCTACAACTATCAAAAGTTTTACTGCGTTAAATATTTTTATTTCATAACAAAAATGCTTAAACTTTAACGAGACTGTCGGCCACCATATTATATATATGAAAATATATAATATACATAATTGAAAGTAAAAATTTCATTCATATATATATAGAAAAGTGAAAGCTAAATGTAACATCCCGTTTTCACAAGCAATATAATTTTTTTTTTTTTTCAAACATCATTTGTAAACATCAGAGTAGAGCACCGGAGCGATTGAGTAACTGATATATATATATATTAAAATACCCACGGTAGCATGTCTTGCTGTTTAAACAGCGGTACAAGAGTGTTTCAAAAGTAATACAGAAAGAAGTCTTTAGCCGGGTCTTCTATGCAGGCTGCTTGCTTCTATCCTCGATCCTCGGTCCACCCAACCCTGAAGCTATATTAAGGGTTGAGGTTCATGCATCGAACCCCAGGTAACGGTTAACCTCATGTTTATATACACCATATATGTATGACAGACATTCACAGAATTTCGGCAACATTTACTACGGTCAGACATAGGGTACATTTACTACGGTCAGACATAGGGTATACTTTCTATGGTCAGACATAGGATATACATAATCAGATATGTATGGCAATAACAATACTGATCGGATATAGACATAGTACATCAGAGTACAGACAATAGTACAATCGGAGTACAGATATAGTACATCAGAGTACGGACAGTAGTATAGTCAAAGTACAGACATGACAACGGAAAACACATATATGCATACAATATCCATCAGAGTTAGTGTTACAGTACGCGAACGTACATACCTACAGTATCCTAACAGTATAAAAACATACAACCAATCATCAAACATATATACGTATACGATAAACATCAGTGTTAAGGTTACCAGTACGCGAACGTACATACATACAATAAACATACCACATATACAATACAATACACATATCACATATATGTATACAATAAACATCGAGTTAGTGTTACGATGCGTGAATGTACCTTCGTTGACGGAATTTCGGCACGGCGGTTGGTCGAACGTAATCGGGGATATCCTATCAAGATAATAACGTACTTGTTAAGGATCTACCATTACGACGGACATTTTTAGTCAAAATTCTGGATTCACAACTTTGAAGACCTTCTCTTTCTCATTAGAAGTATCTAAGTTAACTCACTTTTGATCCTATACAGGGTTTCAACGATTCAGTAAAGTTTCTCGAAAACGTGCTCGGTTACGGAATTGAATTCGGAATCATCAACATTTGGACAAAAATTCACCGATTCCAAACATGTCTAGATAATTATAAGCTCATTCCAGATGTTGAGTTATAATTTATTTTGTTCAAATCCTAATTTTATGACTATCTGCCTTTTTCTCAGATTTTCCCTATTTCGTCTTATTACTAACTTCTTCTACCGATCTCGGAAACGACTCCAGGTACAGCTCAATTCAGGATAAAAATCCACTCATCAATATTATATTTTGACTTTAGAAATCTTGTTCATGATTTTCTAGATAGGATCCGATCTCCATCGGAGTTTATTTACTTTTCTACTTTTGCACTTAATTAATTATTAATTAAGAGTTTCAATTTTCATCCAACCTTATTTTTCTTCTTCCACTCATCACACCATGTCGGCACACACACACCTATTATTATATATTTTATTTTATTTTTAAATTAATTATTTTAATTATTTTTACATAATTTTTCACAAAATTTCCTATTGGTCCTTACTTGTATTTAAGCTCAAAATTACTTAATCTCACTATTTTTCATCAACATTCTCCAATTAATTAGCAAATATATTTATGCTAATTTCTAGCCATAAACCATTAATTATAGAGTTCTACATAATTATCTATGGATTTTCCTTTGTTTATGCTTAAGTAATTTGCCAATAATTACTTAATTAATCATCCACCAATTGTTGATAATTTTCTTATTTAGAAATAATTATTTCCTCACAACAATTGGACTTATATTGGTATTTTATGTTCTACATAAAATATTAAAAATCACGGGGTCAACAATGATCCCGGAATACTTTTTAATTTCTCTCTCACTATTTCCCAAGGAAATAAATCCCAAAAATTGTCTAAATTAGAGACAACATGCTCTATTTACCTATTTCCAATAGGTATTATTTACTCAATATGATACTTATCATAAGTGAGATTTTGAGTATTACACTAAAGTATGCTTTTGATTTTAAAAAAAAGTGCTTTAATGTGTTGATAAAGTACTTTAATGAACTTTATGTTGTTTTCATATTGTTCAACAATATGGACGGGTTACCAACATCAATTATTGCATTTATTTTACAATTTAGATTTGATATTTTTCCAATTTAGGGGACTAAAGTCTTAACAACCATCATCTAGGGGGCCCAAATGTGTTCTCTCACTTTAATTTTTCTATCAATCAGTTATTGCTTTGTTTTGCAATATATTTGCATACTCTGATCTAATGCAGTTGTTTGCGTTTTATTCTTGGACTAGAAGATGTGCAAGAGGAATTAATATAATTCTCAATATGTAAGATGATTATTAATTTTTAACCAAATAGTGAATCATGGGATCCTTTGCTACAATTGCCCAATTTGCAAAGTGTTCAAAATATAAAGAAAATGAAGAATGAGAAGAAAATGACATACAGAGAGATTGTAGATTCTTGAGTTAGGGATGGATATAATGTAACTAATGTTATAAAAGAAATTAAAGAAAAATATTTTAAAGCAATAGTATGTTGTGGATATATTGGGTGTTGGAAATAATTGTCGTTCACTTACTTGATAAGCTTTTTTCTTCTTCTTTTTTTTGGGCCTAAAGTGTAACATCCCAAATTTTGGGATTTGAAATTTGAATGTTTTATGGGAAATTAAATTGTGAATTTTGCCCTAAAATAATTATGATATTAATTATTGGAATTTAAGACATATTTTCCTCTAAATTAAGGACGAATAATTAAGGAATAATGTTTGGTTTGAATATTTTAGAGATAATATTTTAAGGTGAAATGAAATTTAATTGGGAAAGTAAAATCCTTATATGGAATTAAGGATTAATTTATTTTCCAATAATTACAAAAGATGGAATTTTGGAATGGAGCCCATCTAATCATCTAACCCAAACCAACTTCTCTAACTCATCCTAATTTCAATAGCCATCACGTTACATGAGGAGCAACATATATATATTAGAAGCCCATTATTCCATTTCTTCATTTTGATTCATTATTGGACTAAGCAGCCCATACGTGCCAACCAAGTCCAACCCATTATCCATTTGGATAAAAAACCAATTACCCATATACCATTCCATTCGAACTCCTTCTTTGACTTACACAGTATCTGGTTCTTTATTCATTCCATCAGAACACGAAAACACAGTGAAGTGAACAGAGTCACAACTTCATTTACGGGAAGGAGAAACATCAGCTCAACTCCGTGCTTCTCACGTCACAGCAGCACAACTCCATACCTCTTGAGCCAAACAAAATGGTAATGTCCTCTCCTCTGTGTAATTAAATGGACCAGCATCCCTTCTCTCGGACTAGACCCTTAAAGCTTTATATAACCATACTCTATTGCTTCTCTCATGTCTTATGTGCAAACCATACTCCACTGCCTCTCTCAGAATGCAGCATGTCAGAGCCATACTCCCCTACTCTCTCGTGTTTTAGCTTGTGCGCCATTATACTCCTCGTTTCAGCATCATACTTTGCTTGCTTTCGGTCAAAAAAAAAAAAAAAAAAAAAAAAAAAAAAAAAAAACCACTGAGAGTGAGAAACCGAGCATGAGTTGAGTACTTGAGAGAGCAAGAGACTTGGAGGAAGGCATCCAATTAGGCCTTCACAAAAACACACAACAGAAACAAGGAACGTGGGCTGAGATGAGAAGAGGCACTGGAGGAGAAACTCAAAGAAAGCTAAGAACTAGAGGGAGGGATGTGACTGAGAGCACTGAGAGAAAGAAAAACTGAACAAGAAGCACGACAGTTGGGAAAGAAAAAGGAGTCTAAACTCATGCAAGCTTGGCTTTCGGTTAAAGTGAATTTTTGAACACTTTTCCATCTAGCTATTACAAGTTGGGACTAAAGGGAATCATAGAACGTTGAAACTCTGTTTTATGGAGCTGAAGCAGAGGCGCACGTATGAGTTGCTACAGTATTTTTGTAAATGAACAGTAGCATATGTTACTGTAGCATCTGTTATATTTTGCTGTTCTGTTTGGAGCACCAAATTTTAAGTAAGGAAAAACTAGGGTAAACAAACTCTTTTGAACCTGAAATTTTGTGGACATATAGTATACATCCTAATCTTTAAAACGAGCAAAACAACATCCAAAACGGACATGTAGATTGAGAGATATGAATTTCCAAAGTTTAACCAAAAACTTAAAACGTTTCTTCACCTCCAGAGAGTAGATTGGTTTCGAGCTTGATTTTGAAATGGCAAACGTTTGAGTTTTTACATGAAATTTTACAGTAAATAGTATACTCAATAAGATTTCAAACGAGCTTTGGATCACCTTTGACGGAGGTCTCGAGATATAATTTGTGGAAGTTGAGCTAAAAACCTGAACATTTCTGGTATGCTTCTGGAGCATGAAAATGACGTGGCATTTCGGACCAAGTAAACAAAATCAAAGAAATGTGAAATTTTCCAGATAAATAGTAGACACATAGAGGTTTGATTTGATAGGTTGTTTGTCGAATACTGATAAGTATTGAAGGAGTTATGATTCTTCAAAGATTGGTTAAGAAATTTGGAAAATTCTGGACATTGCTTGTATTTTTCAAAATAGGCTTATCAAGGTTTAAGTAGAAATTAGAATCACTCCATTTGGAGTTGTATCGGTCGAGTTATGAATTTTCTAAATTCCCGAGAAAAGTTAAAGGCTAAATTTTTATAAGTATTAAAATAGTCATGCAAGTTGTTAATTGTGGATAACCTTTAAAGTAAAGGTTTTTCTTTTAGATAACTTGTTTATTAAGGGTTATAAATACTCTTAAGTGACAAAGACAACCTTTTTTAACATTGTGATATCCTCCCATATCCCTTCTTGATGATCATTTCTTACTTTTAGGGTTCATTATACGCTTCATTTTCTTCGTTCATGTCGGTAGACCCCTTGAAAAGGAGTACTCTCAAGAAGACCATAATTTGAATGACTTTCCTCATCAATATCAATGAGCCTTTTCCTTGGAAGCTACAGACCACATTTTATTTTCTTGATCGGTGATATAGAACACTTGTTTCGCATGGTGCGCCATAATAAAGGTTCATCTCCAAAACTTCTACTATTGACATCGACTAATGTAAATCCTAGCCGATCGTCCGAACACCATTATTGACATTAACCCACTTGCATTTGAAGATGGGAAATCTAATTTTGACATAGTTCACCTCCCAAATCTCTTCAATAACCCCATAATATGGCATGACTGCCAATTTAGGCCTCTTGTCTTTTGAACTGGAGAAGTGCATAGATTCCACCTCTAACATAACACCACTGTTCTGGACTTTGCTCCTATCATCTAGGGACTTAAGTGTAAAATGTATAACCATTGATCACATACGAATTCCAACAAGTATGAGAAGCGGTGTAATACCGGATATTTATCGGAATATTATAAATAAAAGTTGGATATTTCTGATAAGTGAAATTTCAATCTCCGGTCTTGTATAAAAACGGTCTATTTTCTAAGTAGAAATTCTGCAAGAAATTAGGGAGTTTAAGGGCCAAAGTGCCAAAAATGACCAAAATGCCCCTAAGGGACATAAATAACTTAGAAAATTATGAAAAATCCTAAAAGATAGTAAAATGACCAAGTGATTTAGGAGACTATATAATCTCTAATTATTGTAATTTTATAAATTATGAAATTGGAGAAATTGTATAACAATTTTCGAAAAAGAAGTAAAAGACCAAAATACCCTTGTAATTATGGAATAATGCAAGAGGCATGAAAATACTAATGTTAATACAAGTGTATGAAGGTAATGAGGCATAGTAATTAAGAAAATTATCAACAAGTGATAATGAAGTAATTAAGTAATATTGGACTAATTACTTAAGCATAAGCAAAGGAAATTCAGTAATAATTATGTGAAGCTCAAAAATTAGTGGAAATTAGTTGAATATTAGTAAAAATGTATTTACTAATTAATTGGAAATTTCTATGAAAAATCATTGAGTTTAGGTATTTTTAAGCCTAAATACAAGAATGGACCAATTAGAGAATTTTGTGGAATTTTGGAAAAAATTAAATAAATAAATCATTAAATAATTAATTAAATAAAAAATAATTATTTATTAAAATAATTAAAGAACGAGCCGAAATTTGGGCCCAAAATGGAAGAAGAAAAAAATGAAAAAAGAACAAAAATTATGTTGCAAGTGGTATTAAAATAATATTATAATTAATTAAAGTTAAAAAGTGTGAATAGTAATTTTAAAATTAGGAAACGGATCCTATCTAGAGATCTAGGAATAGGAATTCCAAAGTCAAGGTAGATTATTGATCAGTGGATTTTATCTTAAGTTAGACTCTTACGGAAGTAAATTCTGAAGTCGTTTGTGCATTTCCTAATAAAACAAAATAGGGAAAAATGCATATAGGCATATTTTTGGAAATGAAGAAAATAAATTCTAACTCAATATCTAGGAATGAGTTTGAATTTATTTTGACATATTTGGAATCAGTGAATTTTTCGAAGAAGTTGGTATTTTGAAATGCGTTACGAAACAGGACGCGATCGGACACGTTTTTCGAGAAAACTTCAAGCTGACTGTTGGAGGCCTATATGGAATCAAAATTTAGGTTAACTTGGACATTTCTACTAAGTGAGAACATGTCTTCAAAGTTGTAAATCCAGAATTTTGAGATTTTTCCGAAATTACGCGAATCGGGTGCGATCGGAGAAATTCATCAGGGTAGGCTTCTAGAAGGGCCACATGGTCACTTCCCATTGGCCAATTGGTGCCACCTCAGCATGTGGGCAGGTCGGCCAAGAGGAAGGAAGAAGAAGAAAAACGTTTTGAAAAGTTACTTTGGACGGTCCGGATCGATTCTCAAAAGTTGATCAGACGACCAGAAATCCTACACCTTTTCTTATAAATACCCCCTCCCCCCTTTGGTTTTTTCACCCCATTCTCAAGAGAGAATTCGAACCTAGAGAGAGAAAGAAGAGAGAAGGGCTTTGGAGAAGTTACGCGAAGTCTTCAACGGGTAAGTCTTTTGGTCTTTAGTCTTTAGTTCGGTAGTTAGTAGAATTGTTAGATAGTTTTAGCAAGTAGGGAGTGAGATTCCTACTATTGTTTTTAGGCCTCATTGCATTGAAATATATGCTTGACGAGGTAGAAACATGGTAGGGATCGAGTCCCCAAAAATTGAAGTCTTCGTAGTTCTTTCAAAAGTAGGTGTTATAATGCTAGAATAGCCTTTAAATTTTCAAGTATGATTGGGTATCATATGGGAGGGCTATTTTAGTCATTATTTTCGAAAATCATAGTTGCGTCGAAGTTACGGCAAAATTTCGGGAAGAAAATTTGTCGAGTAATGTAAATCTTGGCGAAATTCCATGATTAGGGGTAGAGGGGCAAAATGGTAATTTTTACCTAAAATGCCAATTATAGTGTCAAATCACTAATAAGGGTGATATTATTCTTATAGGATATCAGAATCTTTGATTTCTTGCCGTCACTTGTTGCCCAGACGAGCCGCCTTGAAGTTCACGTTTTAGTGAAAGTACGTTTTCAGCCGTAGTACCTAACGTTGCCAACGAAGGTACGGACGCGTCTTTGTAACACTAATCTTGTGCTTCTTAAATGCATATATGTCAAGGATATGTCGTAGACCGTTATACGAGACAGTTTTAAACGGGTTATGTTTGGAATGCCGTTATGTTTTCCTAGCGGCGAGACACGAGTGTTTATCGTGGCACCTGGTGAATAGTGCGGTTGTTGTTGTTATTTACCCTATGGGGCTTTACATATTGCTTTGTGCTTATGTTTTGTCGGCATAATGATCATGCATCTCTAGTATGCTTATGATATCTTGTTGTATTAGCTCTTGAATATCATTGGGCATATCTTTGTATTGTTTGGGTATGAGGTTAGCAGTAACACGAGATTCAATGCGTTGAATTGAATCTCATTTGTAGCTCGAGGTCGGGAGGACCACGGGTCGTGGATCGAGGCAAGTACCCGGAGTAGGTGTGCAGCTGAAGACTATCTTTATCTGATCGTTTTCTGTTATTCTGTTATTACTATTTCCTTTCTAAACCTTAGGACTACTGTAATCTATATAATGTTACACAATGGTTGATGTTTTGGCTAAGAATCCAATTACTCTTGCGCTCTATTGCTCCACTCTGATTGCTTGTTTGAAAAAAAAAAATTCCGCATTTCAAACATGGGATGTTACATTTATGGTATCAGAGCATGAAATTCAGCAAGTATTTAACTATGTTACCACGGACGGTTTGGTGCGAAGGCAAGGCTAGTCTACGTGGGTGTGCCATAAGTCACTTGCTAATCCGGTGAGGCCCCATGGTAGACACTTACACGGCCATTACATTCGGATAACGGAGTTAGGTTCTTAAGCCTTTTAACTTGAGCATATTTTTGAAAATGAGTACGATACGACCATTGGTGTAAATGTGTAAAGATGAACGAGATAATGGCTAGTACGCCTTTAGAGCGGAGAAACTGTCGAGATCGAGATCATTCATCGATGATGACAAGCTGTGAGTATTTCAGTGTTAAGGCTGTCAAGGCGATCGAGTGAATCTTTCTTTGAACTTAACATCCTAGACAAGTTCTAGCTACGAACGAACGGCGATAAGCACTATACGATCAAAGCATTGGATGGCGGAACAACGTAGCAAGACTATTAGAAGAGCGTACTTGATATGAAGTTATGAATTACGAACGCGAAGGATTTTAACCCTTGGTCATAAACCAATTTGGATGATGTAATATACGTTAACATGTACATTACATCTAATATGAAAATATATAGGTTTTGATGCCACGTGTTGTGTTATTTTCGACACATATATCCGTTGTTTGATAAAGGAAAGGAATTAAAAACAAATGGCGATACTAAGAGTCTTGGTGCACCAAGAGGCGGCGAGGTCGAGGTCGAGGTAGAGGAAGAGCGAGGCGACCTCGGGATGAACGAAACGATGGACCAAATCAACCGGACGTGATGAAATTGAAGAAATGCGTAGAACTCTACAAGAACAAAGAGTTCGATTGATGCTCTTACGGCAAGACAGAACCAACGGGACCGGGAGGCACAAAGACAATTGGAAGTACGTCAACATGAAGAGGAGCGAGAAAATGAAGAAGATGACAACAATGATAATGAAGAAAGAGTATGATGACAATGAAAATGATGAAGAACACAGGGGGTGGCCAGATCCCAATCACCGCCGAGGCACGGACAAAGAGGACCCGAAGGCTGGGTCAGCCGGTTACGCAAGTGAAGCCACCGGTTTAGGGAAAGAATGAATTAGCGAAGATTGTTGCTAAGCTTGGAAAAGATTTTTGAAGTTATCGAGTGCCACAGGAAATCGGAAGGCCCTGTTGGCTATTTACAAGTGGAGGGCGATGCCCACGAGATGGTGGAAGAGTGTTTCCACAACCCTGCAGAGCCACCATTACTTGGGAGATGTTTTTGAGCGAGTTCAACGAACAATACTTTCCTCCTCAATACGAGTAATTAAGGAAGAAGAATTTCTGCGAGGTCCAGCAATGTGAGCGAGAGTTTGGAAGGCGAACCGATTGGTGAATGGGCTGAGGTACGACATAAGAGCAAGGTTGGTATCTACCCAATTTTCTAGATGGCCCAAGCCGTAGGATCTTGCGGAGCGACGGAGCGCAACTTGAAGGAAGCTGCGCAAGTCCAGGGACGGGGAAGGCAACAATGCAAATCGCGGAGGATCTAACCGCGGAGGTTCCTCCGAGAGAGGAAGGCACCTTGGAGCAACAACCGAGGTGGAAACAAGAGACCCTACCAACGGGCAACAAAATTACCCCCAGGGCGGGTGATCCCAGACGTGTCCCAAATGCAAGAAGTACCATCCGGGAGCCAGCGTGATGGGAAACAAGTCTGCCGGATGTCGAAGCTTGGACACATTAGCGGGATTGCCCAGAGAAGGCTGCGGGCGAGACCTCAAAGCGGCGGATCTTTGCGTTGACAAACACGAGAGGCCAAGAAGTCCCAGAGAGATGGTTCAAGGTACCATCTATCTCAATAAATCTACTTGCAAGCATTGTATGACTCGGGTGCTAGTCACTCGTTTATTTCCTATGATTGTGCAAGTCGTTTAGGATTGCATGCTGTAGATTACCATTTGATCTTGTTGTATCTACACCGTTGGGTGTAAAGTCTTTAGCTTCTGATGCGTGTATGAATTGTACTGCTGACGTGGATGGACGAGTTTCTAAAGTGGATCTTATCCGTCTACCTCTTCACGGCATTGACGTCATATTCGATGCAGGCGGTTGCGGCCAACGGCGCAATGATTGATTGTGGCAAAAGGAGATATCATTTGCCGGAGACAAGGTTGAAGTGAGCTGAACTTTCTCTCCGCTACGAAGGCGATCGGTGCGTGAAGCAAGGATGTCATGCTTTCATGGTATTCTTTTGTCAAAGCGAAAGGCGACCTTTCACTCCAGGATATCCACGTGGTGAATGAATTTTCGATGTATTTCGGAGGATCTCACGAGTTACCTCTATCAGAAGTGGAGTTCAACATTGACTTGATGCAGCACGAGATCAATATCAAAGCGCCGTATCGAATGGCTCCTAACGAGATGCGGGGAGTTAAAGAAGCGGTTGGAAGAGCTTTTGAAGAAGGGTTCATTCGACCCGGTGTATCACCATGAGGAGCCCGGTGCTTTTGTAAAGAAGAAAGATGGAAGCTTCCGACTCTGCATCGATTACTGCGAACTCAACAAGGTAGCCGTCAAGAACAAGTACCCACTTCCCGGATTGATGATCTTTTGGATCAATTATGCAGTTCCACAGTCTTTTCGAAAATTGACTTGCGTTCGGGATACCATCGGTTGCGAGTTAAGGATGGCGATGTTCCCAAGACGGCTTTCAAAACCGAGATATGGGCATTATGAATTCCTTGTGATGCCCTTCGGATTGACAAATGCACTGCGGTATTCATGGATTACATGAACCGTATTTTCCGAAAACACTTAGACCATTTTGTGGTGGTGTTCATTGATGACATTTTGATCTACTCTAAGAGTAAAGAAGAGCACGAAGAACATCTGCGAAAGGTGTTGAGCATACTCAGGGAAAAGCAACTATATGCTAAGCTGAGCAAATGCGAATTTTAGGCTGCTAGGAAGTTAAATTTCGGGCCATGTTATATCTAGCGGCGGAGTTGCGGTTGATCCAAGCAAAGTAGAAGCGATTACGGGTGGAAACGGCCGGAGGCGTGACGGAGATCCGTAGTTTTCTTGGTGCGGCGGGATACTACCGCAGATTTATACGGGATTTCTCGCGTCTTGCCCTACCATTGACAAAGCTTACGAGGAAGAATCAACCCTTTATATGGGGAGATGATTGTGAGGAGAGCTTTCGAGTACGAGGAGAGGTTGACTACGGCACGGTATTGATTATCCCGATCCGAGATGAGACCTATGTTGTCTACGGTGATGCCGGTGGGCAAGGATTGGGATGTGTCCTAATGCGGCGGGGCGGGGTGGTGGCCTATGCCTCTCGTCGGTGAAACCTCACAAGTTAAACTATCCTACACACGATTTAGAGCTGGCAGCTATCGTGTTCGCTTTGAAGATATGGAGGCATTACATGCGGTGTAACCGTAGAAGTGTATTGTGACCACAAGAGTCTAAATACTTGTTCGATCAACGAGAACTCAACATGAGACAACGTCGTTGGATGGAGCGATTAAAGATTACACCACGGAGATCAAGTATCATCCAGGGTAAAGCAAACGTTGTTCTTGATGCTCTTAGTAGAAAGACGGTGCGGGTATCATACATGATGATACAAGAGCGGCTTCTTGGAAGATTTCGAGAGACTGAATCTATCCAATCAAATCTGCATGGAGTGCACGCGCCCGGTGATGCCTATCTTGCTACACTTCTTGCGAGTCAAGGGAGTATGATCGAGAGAAGAAGTGGAGAAAGCTCGAAGCAAGATGATTGGGCAAAGAGATACGTGAGAAGATCACTCGAGGTGAGACCCAAGACTATGACCTATCACTTAGTGGTTTGGTCGGGTATAAGCGACGAATCTACATACGCCGGTTGATGAATTAAAGCGGACAATAATGGATGAGGCTCATAAGAGTAAGTACACTCTACATCCGGGCATGGTCAAAATGTACAGTATGAAATCCGAACTTTGGTGGCCGGGATGAAGAAAGACGTTGCGAGAATACGTGGCCAAATGCTTGACTGTCGAAAGTAAAGATTGAACACCGTCGACCCCTGGTCTTTTGCAAGGACTAGAGGCTGCAGAATGGAAATGGGAGAACATAACCATGGATTTTGTGGTAGGTCTGCCCAAAATCAGAAATCATGATACAATTTGGGTAGTTGTTGACGAGTTAACCAAGTCGGCACACTTTATTCCCATCGGTATTCACTATTCTCCGGAACGAGTGGCGGAGATTTATATCAAAGAGATAGTGAGATTACATGGTGTTCCTAAGAGCATTGTCTCCGATCGTGATACACGATTCAAATCCAGTTTCTGGCAAGCGTTACATGAAGGTATGGGGACTAAGTTGAAGTTCAGCTTATCACCTGAGGCCCGATGGTCAATGCGAGAGAACCATACGACATTTGGAGGATATCTTTGCGAGCATGTGCCACAGATTTCAAAGGAAGTTGGGATCAACATCTTTCGCTAGCGGAGTTTGCATATAACAACGGTTATCATGCTAGTATACAAATGGCCCCGTTCGAGGCATTGTATGGGCGGAAGTGTCGATCACCATTATCTTGGGCAGATTCATCGCGATTACTTGGGCGGATATGCTTGAGCGGACCTCGAGCAGTCGCGTTAATCAAGAAGAGACTCCTAGCGGCACATAGTAGACGAAGAGCTATGCGACAAAAGGAGGAGACCTCTAACGTTTTATGTCGGCGACCATGTATTTCTAAAGTTATCCCCGATGGCGGTGTCGGCGAACGCTTAAGAGGAAGAAACTCGAGTCCACGGTATGTTGGACCATTCGAAATTTTGGCTAAGCGCGGAGAAGTAGCTTATCGAGATAGCTTTACCCCAGAACGAGTAATCTCCACGACGTTTTCCACGTGTCGCAATTGAAGAAGTACCAACCGACGGTGATCATGTCATCGAGTACGAGGATGTCGAAGTACGGCATGATAATACCTTCATAGTCGGCGGAGCGGATCATTGATCACAAGAGAAACGGCTCGAAACAAGACAATGCGTCGGTAAAGGTAGTCGGAAGGGTTTGTCACCGAAGAAGCGACTTGGGAAACCGAGAGTGACATGAAGGAGAAGTACCCGAGTTCATGGCCCGAAGTTTAGTTAGTATAGATTATGGAATATTATAAATAAAAGTTGGATATTTCTGATAAGTGAAATTTCAATCTCCGGTCTTGTATAAATACAGTCTATTTTCTAAGTAGAATTTCTGCAAGAAATTAGGGAATTTAAGGGCCAAAGTGCCAAAATGACCAAAATGCCCCTAAGGGGCATAAATAACTTAGAAAATTTATGAAAAATCCTAAAAGACAGTAAAATGACCAAGTGAGATAGGAGAGTATATAATCTCTAATTATTGTAATTTTATAAATTATGAAATTGGAGAAATTGTTGGAAAATACTCAAAAAGAAGTGAAATGACCATAATACCCTTGTAATTTCTAAAAATGCAAGAGGCATGAAAATACTAATGTTAATACAAGAGTATGAAGGTAATGAGGCTTTGTAATTAAGAAAATTATCAACAGGTGATAATGAAGTAATTAAGTAATATTGGGCTAATTACTTAAGCATAAGCAAAGGAAATTCATAATAATTATTTGAAGCTCAAAAATTAGTGGAAATTAGTGGAATATTAGTAAAAATGTATTTACTAATTAATTGGAAATTTCTATGAAAAATCATTGAGTTTAGGTATTTTTAAGCCTAAATACAAGAATGGACCAATTAGATAATTTTGTGGAAATTTTTGGAAAAATTAAATAAATAAATCATTAAATAATTAATTAAATAAAAAATAAATATTTATTAAAATAATTAAAGGGCCAGCCGAAATTTGGGCCAAATAAAAAGAAAAAAAAATGAAAAATGAAATAGAACACAAGTTGGCAAGTTGCATATTAAAATAATAATATAATTAATTAAAGTAAAATATGTGAATAGTAATTTTAAAATTAGGAAACGGATCCTATCTAGAGATCTAGGAATAGGAATCCCAAGGTCAAGGTAAAATATTGATCGGTGAGTTTTTACCTTCAAGTGACCTCTTAGGAAGTTAATTAGAAGTCCGTTTGTGCATTTTCCTAATAAAACAAAATAGGGAAAAATGCATATAGGCATATTTTTGGAAATAAGGAAAATAAATTCTAACTCAAAATTTAGGAATGGGTTTGAATTTATTTTGACATATTGGAATCGGTGAATTTTTCGAAGAAGTTGGTATTTTCGAAATGCGTTACGAAGCTAGGACGCGATCGGACACGTTTTCGAGAAAACTTCAAGCTGGACATGTTGGAGGCCTATATGGAATCAAAATTTAGGTTAACTTGGACATTTCTACTAAGTGAGAACATGTCTTCAAAGTTGTAAATCCAGAATTTTGAGATTTTTCCGAAATTACGCGAATCGGGTACCGATCAGAGAAATTCATCCGGGTAGGCTTCTAGAAGGGCCACATGGCCACTTCCCATTGGCCAATTGGTGCCACCTCAGCATATGGGCAGGTCGGCCAAGAGGAAGGAAGAAGAGGAAATTTTTTTTAAAAGTTACTTTGGACGGTCCGGATCGATTCTCACAAAGTTGATCCGACGGCCGAAATCCTACACCTTTTCTTATAAATACCCCCTCCCCCCTTTGGTTTTTTTCACCCCATTCTCAAGAGAGAATTCGAACCTAGAGAGAGAAAGAAGAGAAGGGCTTTGGAGAAGTTACGCGAAGTCTTCAACGGGTAAGTCTTTTGGTCTTTAGTCTTTAGTTCGGTAGTTAGTAGAATTGTTAGATAGTTTTAGCAAGTAGGGAGTGAGATTCCTACTATTGTTTTTAGGCCTCATTGCATTGAAATATATGCTTGACGAGGTAGAAACATGGTAGGGATCGAGTCCCAAAAGTTGAAGTCTTCGTAGTTCTTTCACAAATAGGTGTTATAATGCTAGAATAGCCTTTAAATTTCCAAGTATGATTGGGTATCATATGGGAGGGCTATTTTAGTCATTATTTTCGAAAATCATAGTTGCTTCGAAGTTCTGGCAAAATTTCGGGAAGAAAATTTGTCAGAGTAACGAAGTCTTGGCGAAATTCGCCGATTAGGGGTAGAGGGCAAAATGGTAATTTTTACCTAAAATGCCAATTATAGTGTCAAATCACTAATAAGGGTGATATTATTCTTATAGGATATCAGAATCTTTGATTTCTTTGTCGTCACTTTTGCCGAACGAGCCATTGCTTGAAGTTCACGTTTTTAGTGAAAGTACGTTTTCGCCGGTAGTACCTAACGTTGCCAACGAAGGTACGGACGCGTCTTGTAACACTAATCTTGTGCTTCTTAAATGCATATATGTCTTGGATATGTCGTAGACCGTTATACGAGCAGTTTTAAACGGGTTATGTTTGGAATGCCGTTATGTTTTCCTAGCGGCGAGGACACGAGTGTTTATCGTGGCAGGTGAATAGTGCAGGCTTTTGTTGTTATTTACCTTATGGGGCTTTACATATTGCTTTGTGCTTATGTTTTGTCGGCATAATGATCATGCATCTCTAGTATGCTTGTGATATACTGTTGTATTAGCTCTAGAATATCTGTTGGCCATATCTTGTGTTGTTTGGGTATGAGGTTAACCGTTACACGAGATTCAATGCGTTGAATTGAATCTCATTGTAGCTTCGGGTCGGGAGGACCACGGTTCGTGGATCGAGGCAAGTACCGGAGTAGGCGTGCGGTGAAGACTATCTTTATCTTATCGTATTCTCTTATTACACTATTTCCTTTTCCTAAACCTTAGGACTACTGTAATCTATATAATGTTACACAATGGTTGATGTTTTGGCTAAGAATCCAATTACTCTTGCGCTCTATTGCTCCACTCTGATTGCTTGTTTGAAAAAAAAAAATTCCGCATTTCAAACATGGGATGTTACAGGGGGGACAATAAGTTCTCTTCTCGTATGGCCTTGGATGTAAGTCTTCGCGTATTCCCATTGCTTGCAAATCAAATCTTGCCTTCACACCATCCTTGGAACTACCTTGTATGTTGAGAAGTGTGCGAACAATACTATCACATACGTTTTTCCACATGCATGACATCAATACGGTGTCGCACATCAAGATTTCACCGATATGGAAGATCGAAGAATACATATCTCTTTTTCCATATATCTGTTTCTTTTCTACTCTTTCCGGTCTTACCGAAGATGACACTGATATTTTTAACCTTTTCATACACTTGCTCCCAGTCAATGCCACCGAGCATCTTCATACTCTTGGCCACTAAAAAGGCTTCTTTAATCGACGATATGGGTGGCCCCGTCTATGAAATCTCCTATGTCCAAGATACACCGTCTTTCTTCCATGTTGAAGTTGATGGTAGCATGTGCCTTCTTCAAAAACCGGACATGATTTATGGCCTTTTACACTATATCCTTACAAGTTCCCATATCTTTGGGAAGTCGTTTATAGTACAAAATATCATGGCTCTCATTTTAAAGACCTCCTTCTTGAAAGATTCAAAAACATCGACACTTTCTTCCCACACTCCTTCAAGTCTTCGATCAAGGGCTCAAGGTAAACATCATTGTCATTTCCGGGTTGTTTTGGTCCCGAAATCAACATAGAAAGCATGATGTACTTTCGTTTCATGCATAACATAGGAGATAAGTTGTAAATAATCGGGAGTACATGCCATGAACTATGTATCTTTGCTAAGGCTTCCATAGGGATTCATGCCACCCGTGCTAAGGGCAAGCCTAAGGTTCCTAGGTTCTTCGCGAAGTTCGGAAATAATTTATCGATTTCTTCCATTGAGAAGAATCAGCCGGGATGTCGAAGCTGTCCATAAGAAATCCTCTCATTTGCATGCGACCTTAAATTTTTGCATCATTTTCATTCGCAAACAACCGCTTGAACCTTGGTATGATTGGAAGATACCACAACAGTTTTGCAGGCCCCTTATCTGACTTGTACCGGTGGGGATTCACATATCGAGACAAGTCTCGCTTCTCTTCAAACTCTTTTCTATACAATATGCAATCATTCGGGCATGCATGGATCTTTTGTACTCCATCCCGGTGGACAAAGTATTTTCTTAGCATCATAGTATCGATGCAAAGAACACATGTACATTATCATCCTAAGCATGTCCTTAAAAGCCTCAAGCATTTACGAAAAACTCTTGTCGCTCCATCCATGGCGTGCCTTCCGTAACATCCCAAATTTTTTCTAATGGTAATTAAGTAATTTTAGGATGATTTCTTAAGTATTTTAAGGTTTAAAGGAGATCTAGAGGTATAAAATAAAAATTTATTTTTCAAAAATAAATATATATTTTTATATTTAATTATTATTATAATGTATTATTATATTATTAAATTATATTATTATACTATATATATACAAAGTAAGGAGTAGGGACGGACGGACGGTGGAATTATTATACTATAATTATTATATTATATTATATTATTATATTATTATATTATATAATTATTATATTATATATTACATATATGTAAGGACGAATGAGAAACTCACGGGCAAAGAAAAACATTAGAAACAAAACAAAACATGTGGGACCCACTTTGGAAAATAATTTCAAACTTTCCGACAGTCTTCACGTGAAAGTTTTGAAAATTTGGTACGGGGAAAATTACGTAGAATGACCCAGAGGTGTAAATTATGATTAAGGACCCATTTTTCTCAACTATAAATACACACACAACGCACGCAGAAACGCAGAGAGAAAGGAAAGAAAAGGGGAGAGAGAAGGGAAGAGAGAGAAAGAGAAAGGAAGAAAAGAGAGAGAGAGAGTGAGGTGGTAATTATTTGGGGATACGGTAGTTGCTTTGGTGATTATTTGGGAGTTAGCCAAGTGAGTAACTCGGATATTTTCCTTATACTTGTGAATTATGTATGATTATATTTTTATGCTTATACTATTTATTTTAGACCGATATATGATATTATATTTTATGGGTTGTGAGGTTTTAAGATTACATTATGGAAATTTCAGATTTGTATTTATACATGGCACTATGCACATATTATACATACCAATTTACTGTTTACTATTTACACTATTTACCATTTACTATTCACTATTCACTATTTACTGTTTACTATTCACTATTTACTGTTTACTATTCACTATTTACTGTTTACTATTCACTATTCACTATTTACTGTTTACTATTTAATATTTACTATTTACTATTTACGTATGGTAAATTACTATTCACGAATACATACAGTGATACTATTTATTGATAATAAATTTCAATGGCTTTGGAACAATTCGGTCACATGAATATGTTTCGTTGGACTATGTGTTAGCCTATGGCTCCAAGTCGTGTATAAGGACGGAAGAGGATATAAGGGTGGTTGCATCTGCATGTTATATTATTGAATGGTTTAAGTTGATTAAATGATAAACGTTTTTGTAAAATCTTTTTATGAGAACTTTTGGAATATATATAGTTATATACAAAAATAAATGTATTTCATTATCTCTTGTTTTTAGTCATATATGATTTGCTTGTGTACGGTAGAATATTCAGTAGTTCTTGAGATGTGGAAATCTCATCCCATATTAACATTTTTCAGTGAATATCCTAGTAAGGAGCAAGGGAAGGCACCTATGGAGTGAGCTTTGAAGGCTCTTCTGTACTCCTGTAGTTTATGTTATGTTATTTTTATTTGCCATGACCCTAAGACTTCCGCTTTGTATTAAACTATGAAATATTTTGGAAATCTATTCTGGTTTTGTACTATAAACTCTTTTTGAGGTGGTTATACTTTTTAATGATTTCGTTGCGGATAATCCCTGTTGGAGATATTTCAAATATTTTAGGTCAAGTTTTCGGGTGTTGGATTTGAGGTGTTACATTTTTGGTATCAGAGCTAAAGGTTCCATGAAAATTTTGTTTTTCTAAAATGATTTTTTGAAATCTTTTTAGAGGTCGTGGCAAATTAAATATCATAACATGTGCCTTTCTCTTTGATTAGATTTAGAATTTTTTTAGCCACTTAACCCTTACTTAGCATCCTTATAGTGTAGATCATAGGAGAAGAAAATGGGGAGAACTCGAAGGACTAATACAACCCCGCTTCACGACAAAATGGTCCCTCTTCGCATCAAAATGTTCCCCTCCTCGGGATAACAATGCCCTTCTAGCGAGAATTACGCGATGCAATCACGGAGGTAAGAGAGAAAGTGAATAGGCACGAGGACGAATTAGCGAAAGAAGAAGTCAAGGTGGTAAGAAGAAGAAGCCTACGGCCGGGAAGTCATTCCTTCGACCATCAATCGGGGGTGGGAGTCGTGCGGCACGTAATCAAGAGGTAGTAGCGGTTCCCATACTCAGTATAACCCTCTGCCTATTACTGAGGTTTGGGAAAAAGTCCGGAAGTTCACTCCTCCAATGTTCGAAGGGAAGCTAGACCCAATCGAAGCACTAGAATGGCTGAAGCGTCTCGAAAAGATATTCAGAGTTATCGAAATCAGCTCACAACAAAAGGTACAAGTTGCAGAGCAGTTGATGGAGAAAGCGGCCCAACAATGGTGGGAAAGCACCAAGAATGCTGATGAAGAGATGACATGGGAAGAATTTAAAGAAAAGTTCGAGAATTATTATTTTTCCCCTTCAATCAGAATAGAGAAAGAAACTGAATTCCTCACATTCAGGCAAGAGGGATTGCACGAGGATGAATTTATCACTCGCTTTTTGGAGTTGTCTAAATTTTGCAAATATTCGCAAAACAACCCAAAATGGATGTGTGCTCGGCTAGTGGAAAAAGCTAGACCAGATTTAAAGACGGCTTTGGCACCATTTCGGATGGAGCAAAGAACTTTGAAGAGATATGTGACAAATTACGCACGATAGCCGAAAGCAAGCGAGAAGAAGAAGCCGAGAAGATGAAAGGACTTCAAGCCGATCTGCACCTCCTATGAGACCTATGGGGGAATCACTAAGAAGCACAGTCATAATTTCGGTGGTGTGAATATGCGATTTAGTCAACCATCAAGAAATCTTTCCGGTGGACCACCAAGGGGTAATTTCAATGGACCTCCAAGGAGTCATTTTAGTAGACCCCAGAGGAGCCATTTCAGTAGACCCCAAGGGAGTCAATTTAGTGGAGGACAAAACTCTTATAGGGGATCCACAGCTCCTGTGGCTAGCACTGCAAATAGTCAGAAGTGTGCCAGGTGTGGAAAGGTACACCAAGGACATTGTGTGACATGTTTCAATTGCGGAAAGCCCGACACATCTCCGTGTTACGCGAGGAAGAGCCTCGAAGGGCCAATGATGCTAGAAGCTGCAGTTCCGGGCAAGGTGTTCGCACTATCACACCGGGAGGCAAGTGCTTCACCAAATTTGATTAAAGGTACCCTCAAAATCCAAGGCCTTGAAGTTGAAGCTTTATTTGATTCGGGTGCTACACACTCTTTTATATCGTATGATTGTGTGCCTCGATTGAATTTAAGCATATGCGAAATGCCTTTTGCATGATTATTTCTACACCGGCGGGAGCTTCGGTGAAAACTTCTAGGGCTTGCTTAAATTGTACAATTGAGTTTGATAGTAGGACCTCAAACATAGATCTTGTTTGTCTACCCTGAAGGGTATTGACGTGATAATAGGAATGGATTGGTTGTCGGCAAATGATGTCATCCTTGGCTGTAAGAGAAAGATTATATCTCTTGCGAGATAACTCTATGAGCCATAGTAAACCGCAATTGTCTGCGGTACAAGTTGAAAAGTCTATTCATAGGGATTGTCCCGCGTACATGGTGTTTTTCTCCATTCTAGCAGAAGTGGAGGAAGGGATAGAAGGCATCGAAGTAGTAAACGAATTTCCAAGTATTTCCAAAAGAGATGATAGGTTTACCCCGAGAGAGAAGTAGAATTTTCTATCGATCTCGTACAGAACAGGACCTATCTCTAAAGCTCCGTACCGAATGTCTCCATCGAACTAGCGAGTTGAAGAAGCGGATCGAAGAATTGATGGAAAAGGGCTTCATCGAGACCCAGTGTATCTCCTTGGGGATCGCTTTGTGCTCTTTGTGAAGAAGAAAGATGGAAGCCTGAGACTATGCATCGACTATCGCCAGTTGAATAAAGTGACTATAAAGAACAAATATCCTTTACCCAGGATCGATGATCTACTTGATCATAGAATTTTCGAGCCATATTTAGATAAATTTGTAGTGGTCTTCATTGATGACATCCTTATCTACTCTAAGGATGAAAAAGAGCATAAAGAGCATCTCGAATTGTGTTACAAGTGTTGAAGGAACACAAGCTTTATGCGAAGCTGTCTAAGTGCGAATTTTGGTTAAAGGAAGTAAAATTCCTTGGCCATGTCGTATCAGCTGAAGGTGTTGCGGTAGACCCTACCAAAATTGATGCAGTTCTTCAATGGGAACAGCCAAAGTCTGTGGCCGAGATCAGAAGTTTTCTAGGATTGGTGGCTATTATAGGAGATTTATTAAGGGCTTTTCACGATTAGCTATGCCCTTAACAAAGTTAACTAGGAAAGGTCAACCTTTTGTGTGGGACGAGAAGTGTGAAGCAGCTTTTCAAAATTTGAAGACTAAGTTGACTACGGCACCAGTACTTACAATTCCAGATCCTACTCAGACTTTTACCTTGTACACTGATGCTTCCAAGAAAGGTCTTGGGTGTGTACTAATGCAGAATGGTAGAGTAGTGGCTTATGCTTCTCGACGCTAAGGCCACATGAAGAGAACTATCCTACTCACGACTTAGAGTTGGCGGCGGTGGTGTTTGCTCTAAAGATTTGGAGGCACCATCTCTATGGTTCACGATTCGAGGTTTTTAGTGACCATAAGAGTCTCAAGTACTGTTTGACCAAAAGGAGCTCAACATGCGGCAAAGAAGGTGGATGGAGTTTCTCAAGGACTACGACTATGAATTGAAGTATCATCCAGGAAAGGCAAACGTTGTAGCCGATGCCTTAAGCGAAAGACGATCCATGCAGCCCGGATGATGATCGGGGAACACAAATTGTTAGAAGATGTACAGTACATCTATTGATGTATTGTCAGGACAACTTGCTACCATGGAAGCATTAACTATTGAAAGTACGACTTGGAAAGAAATTAAATTCGCTCAGCTTGAAGATGAGTATACGTTAAGTGTTAGGGAAGAAATTGAAGAAGGAAGAGAGTCGAGTTTGAGATTGGGGAAGATGGGATAATAAGGTATAAGGGAAGAGTGTGTCTAGCTGACGATGGAGAAATAAGAAGGCTCGTGCTAGAGGAAGCTCATCGGAGCAAATATACTATTCACCCGGAGCAACCAAGATGTATCATGATTTGAAGCGGAATTGGTGGTGGCGCGGCATGAAGAAAGACGTGGTCGAGTTTGTTACTCGTTGTTTGACTTGTCGAAAGTCAAAATTGAACATCAAAAACCCCGGACTATTACAAAATCTGGAAATCCCGAAATGGAAATGGGATAGTATCTCAATGGATTTCATCACGGGACTTCCTCTAGCTGCGTCTGGACATAACGCCATCCGGGTAATTGTTGATAGATTGACTAAGTCGGCCCATTTTCTAGCCATAGCGACAGAGTATTCTCTTGAGAAATTAGCAAAAATCTATATGAAGGAGATCATCAGATTACATGGAGTACCGAACAGTATCGTATCCGATCGTGATGCACGATTTACTTCACATTTTTGGAAAGCATTGCAAGACGCTATGGGAACTCGACTGAGGTTTAGTACCGCTTACCATCCTCAGACCGATGGACAGACTGAGAGGACTATACAGTTCACCTCGTTATATGGGTCCCTTTGAGATTTTAAAGAAAATAGGGTCAGTAGCTTATAGAATTGCGTTACCCCACAACTTGCAAATCGCATGATGTTTTTCACGTATCGCAATCGAAGAAGTACCGACCAGATCCTTCTCATGTTATTGAAGCGAGAGGAGGTAGAACTCAATGATAACATGACATATAAAGTCGGCGGAGCGAATTGTAGATGAAAGGGAAAAGCAATTGAGAAACAAGACCATTAAGCTTGTGAAGGTGGTATGGAAAGGAATGGCTCCGGGAGATGCTACTTGGGAAGCGAGGAGAGCATGCGACAAACCTATCCTCACTTATTTAATTAGGTAAGTAGAATTCCTACGTATATTAAATTTCGGGACGAAATTTATTTAACTGGGAAGAAATGTAACATCCCAAATTTTTTCTAATGGTAATTAAGTAATTTTAGGATGATTTCTTAAGTATTTTAAGGTTTAAAGGAGATCTAGAGGTATAAAATAAAAATTTATTTTTTCAAAAATAAATATATATTTTTATATTTAATTATTATTATAATGTATTATTATATTATTAAATTATATTATTATACTATATATATACAAAGTAAGGAGTAGGGACGGACGGACGGTGGAATTATTATACTATAATTATTATATTATATTATATTATTATATTATTATATTATATAATTATTATATTATATATTACATATATGTAAGGACGAATGAGAAACTCACGGGCAAAGAAAAACATTAGAAACAAAACAAAACATGTGGGACCCACTGGAAAATAATTTCAAACTTTCCGACAGTCTTCACGTGAAAGTTTTGAAAATTTGGTACGGGAAAATTACGTAGAATGACCCAGAGGTGTAAATTATGATTAAGGACCCATTTTTCTCAACTATAAATACACACACAACGCACGCGTAAACGCAGAGAAGAAAGGAAAGAAAAGGGGAGAGAGAAGGGAAGAGAGAGAAAGAGAAAGGAAGAAAAGAGAGAGAGAGAGTGAGGTGGTAATTATTTGGGGATACCGGTAGTTGCTTTGGTGATTATTTGGGAGTTAGCCAAGAATGTAACTCGGATATTTTCCTTATACTTGTGAATTATGTATGATTATATTTTTATGCTTATACTATTTATTTTAGACCGATATATGATATTATATTTTATGGGTTGTGAGGTTTTAAGATTCTGTTATGGAAATTTCAGATTTGTATTTGTACATGGCACTATGCACATATTATACATACCAATTTACTAATTACTATTTACTATTCACTATTTACCATTTACTATTCACTATTCACTATTTACTGTTTACTATTCACTATTTACTGTTTACTATTCACTATTTACTGTTTACTATTCACTATTCACTATTTACTGTTTACTATTTAATATTTACTATTTACTATTTACGTATGGTAAATTACTATTCACGAATACATACGGTGATACTATTTATTGATAATAAATTTCAATGGTTTTATTTATGGAAGCGTAATGTATTATTTTTGAATGAGTGCATTTATCATGGCGGTTGTGTTTGTGATGGGATGGAGTTTGGAGGGATCTTATATGTTATGATTTTATGCCACCACTCGGTGCACGGTGGATTGGTACTTTTAGGGCCCCTTCTTCCATGTTATCCTCTCGGCCGGATTGCATTGGAGTTGTGAGACATGTGACACCTCCTTTATTCTGATAAGGAGGGGAGCCATAGTCCATACTTAAGCTCTATACTTTTGGCCTAGTATATCTTAAGTTTTGGTGAGCTTGGAACAATTCAGTCACATGAATATGTTTCTGTTGGACTATGTGTTAGCCTATGGCTCCACTCAATGTGTATAAGGACGGAAGAGGATATAAGGGTGGTTGCATCGCATGTTATATTATTGAATGGTTTAAGTTGATTAAATGATAAACGTTTTTGTAAAATCTTTTTATGAGAACTTTTGGAATATATATAGTTATATACAAAAATAAATGTATTTCATTATCTCTTGTTTTTAGTCATATATGATTTGCTTGTGTATGGTAGAATATTCAGTAGTTACTGAGATGTGGAAATCTCATCCCATATTAACATTTTTCAGGTGAATATCCTAGTAAGGAGCAAGGGAAGGCACCTATGGAGTGAGCTTTGAAGGCTCTTGTACTCCTGTAGTTTATGTTATGTTGTTTTTATTTGCCATGACCCTAAGACTTCCGCTTTGTATTAAACTCTGAAATATTTGGGAAATCTATTTTGGCTTTGTATTATGAACTCTATTTGAAACGGTTATGTTTTTAAATGATTTGGTTGATGATTATCCTTGTGGGAGATATTCCAAATATTTTAGGCCAAGTTTTCGGGTGTTGGATTTGAGGTGTTACACCTTCAAGCTTACCAATTTCAATACGGCGTTCAAAAATTGATATTTCTTACACCTGGGTATAGCGGCGTCTCGCATCACCGCACATATTACCATATGCATGTGATAGCTCAAAAGCCTCTTCTCCTACATCATGGATAATGTCCTCTATGGGATCATCCATATCTCGTGTCATTATCATCAAAGGCCACTTCCCCATGTTGAGACCCACTTGGCACTTTTTCACCATGCCATACCGATATCTTGTATAAGTCTTACAAAATCCTTCACAAATTAGATGTGTGTGTATAACTTCAGGACTTAGTCGCCTCTCATTCAAGCATTTTACACAAGGGCAATAAAACTTCCCCTATCATCATAGGCATTTTGTATAGCAAATTCTATAAATTCCTCGCCTCATTTTGATATTCAACACTCGTCCGTAAAGCATTTATCCAACCGTGATCCATAGTAGAATTCCTATAGATGGAAATATTTAACATACATAATCCAAAAAAATTGAAACTTGCATATAAAATAAGCCAACTCCAAATGCAAATATATGCTCAATGTCGGTTATGTCTTCTATTTTTTTATTTTTTTATTTTACAGAGAAACCTACCCATTAAATGCATAACAAAGAATCACTTTTGGTGATAAATGTATCACAGTGAAACCAAGAAGTAAAATAAATGCATGACGAGGAAATTAAATGCATCGCATGAAGGTCTTGTGGACTCACCTGTAGCATATAAATTCAAAAGCGTTTGTTAAGTCTTACTTGTCTAGCCACGAACGTTAATGTTGCGGACATCAAGAGTAACCTAAAAACACTTGTTGGTCGGTTGGGTAGGTCTAAAGTGCAAATATAATCTTCAAAATAAAATATTCATTAACAATAGAGAAGCCCACAAGAACATTTCATCGATTTCGTTAAACCCATGAAAAACCCAGAATGATAAGCAGGAAAATCATAAAGTTATATAACCGAAACACCTCTTACAGCTTGGCCTATAGACGTTTAGCTAAGGAACCAGAAAGTGATTGTCGAGAGAGGTACACGAAGCGAGAGACAAAGCAACACACAAACACTGGATACAGAACATGAGTTATCACTTTTGGCACGACAAGAGTAGTTCAGAGAGGGAAATTTAATTTTCCGCGTGACAAAGACACTTATTTAGCTTTTTGGATTTTATTAATACCGGTTAATTATAAATTGTCCGGTCCTAAAGATATAATTAAATTTTTAAGACCAGAGGTTTAAAAGTCTCCGGTCCTAAATTTTTATTATTCTTTTACTTTTAAGACCGGAGTTTTATAAAACATCCGGTCCTAAAAGTCAAATACTTTTTAGACCGCTTACTTATAAAGTGTTCGGTCTTAACGACCTTGGTGAGCGCAATAGCAACCGAATGAATAAAATAAAGGAATATTGGATGAAAGCGGAGCTGAATCACCAAGAAGGGGGGTGAATTGGGGATTCTAAAAGCTTTTCGGATACTCTGTTTTTCGGATATAAAACAGGGATAAAACAGAGTGAAGAGAAGATAAGCAAGACACAAGGATTTATACTGGTTCGGTCCAATCTCTTGACCTACGTCCAGTCCCCAGACTCTCTGGGATTTCTCACTATCAAGATGAAGTATGAATGTATCAAAAGATACTTTACACAAGAAAACTCAAAGAGTAGTTGAAACTTTAATGATTTTCGTTCTTGCACAGATTGGTTTTTGAGAAGAATTGAATGCATCTCTATTTATAGCTAGAGATCATTAAATGACCGTTATAAATCCTAATGTGACCGTTGCCAACATTGGAGGATGATTAGTGAAAGTTTTGGTCTTCTTCTCTCTCTACTCTTTGGTTAATCCAACTTTGCAGAGGTTCGCAGTTGACTTCGACTTTTAATCCGTTGGAAGAGCAATTCTTTGGATGAGGAAAGCAAACATTAATTCCTTCAAAACGTGTGGAGAATGATTGTCCAAAAGCATGCAAGATTTCTGCACTTTGTATTTAATGTGCTGACATGCTTTATGCTTTTTGCTAATTCTCCATTTAATCCTGTCTAAATCATCTGAAACTCACTAACAAACTGATTAAACATAGTTAGGAATAGTAATGAGTGATGATATAAAGTATTGAGATCAAACACAAAGATTTCGCAAATTGCTCAACTTGAAATTCAAATTTGCGATGTAAATTCGAGTCGCTTCTTCCAAACTCGAGTTTTCATGTTTCAAGAAAAGGCCTAAACTCAAGTTTTAAAATCTTAACTCGAGTTTTCTCATTACGAGAGGAGAATATCGCGATTTGGCATTTGGACATGTTTTGTGAACAAGGCAAAACTTGAGTCATTAAACGACTAACTCGAGTTTTGGACTTTTGATGAGGAATCATGTTTTAGTCCAAAATTTCAAACCGGAGTTTCCATTTTCAAATGTTCAAAATTAGCAGAGCTTTCTGCCTGACTAAAACTTGATTTTTCAAAACTTAACTCGAGTTTTCTCATTCTTTGAAAACAATGAAATCTTCTCTGTAAGGCCGAAACTCGAGTTTCCAAAACAAAACTCGAGTTTCCTCGTTTATGAGAAAACTTTGAAAATCTTTGTCGAATCGAAGAATGGAGTTTTCATAAGATCGAATTGAGCATTATTCTCTTATGATGTAAACTCGAGTTTTCGAGTAAACTTGTAACATCTCATTTTCAAAAGCAAGATAATTTTTTTCATCGAGTAGAGCATCGGAGCAAGAGAGTAACTCGATACTTATATTCAAAATGCCAATCGGCTATTTCAAGAATTCAGACATTAATTTGAGTGTTTAACGTAAACGTAACTACATAACAACAGAAAGTCTTCAGCCGCTTCTCTATGCGTGCTGCTTGCCTTTATCCTCAGTCATCGGTCCTTCCGACCCTGAAGCTAAGTTAAGAGCTGAGGTCTGCACCGGACCTCAGGTAACGATTAACCTCATGTTTACATACAATATATGGACTACGGGCATTCACAACATAAACAGTATAAGAACACTCAACCAAAAGTACAACAAGCGTATCCCATAAGCACATAAGATGTGTGGCCCTTAGCAAACGTATCTCAATAGCACATAAAATGTATGGCCCTTAGCAATATAACATAAGTCCCCTGACAGATGTGTGGCCCTTAGCAAACGTACCTCATCAGCACATAAGCCCCCTGGCATATGTGTGGCCCTTAGCAAGCGTAAACATATCAACAGTACATAAACATATCACAGAGCTATCAGCTACCTCATATAAGCATACCATACACATAGCACATATACGCATACAATAACCATCAGAGTTAGTGTTACAGTACGCGAACGTACCTTCGCTGACGATATACGGTACGCCGTAATTTTGCCATAACTCTTTCTCCCACATAATTTTCGAAATATATATCATATTTAACCCTAAAACATGATATCTACAATATGTTGAAATATTAAAGATCAAAACAACATCTACCCTAGCACTTCAAGAACTACCGAACAAAAACTAGAACTCAAGACTAGTGGACCGAAGAAATTACCTTAACTTCGCTACTTCTTCCTCCGGGCTCCTCCTTCTCTCTAACCTCTCACTAGATTTCAAAATGCTCAAGTGAATTGGTGAGAAAAGAAGTGAATGTAAAGGGCTATTTATAGGAAAAGTCCATGGATTTCAACCCTTGGATCAACTTTATGGAAATCAATCTTAGCCCTCCATTTGGAAACTTAGCAAACAAGTTTTCTCTTTCCTCTATGTGTCTTGGCCGACCTCCCTAGCATCATTCTCCCAAAATATGATGTCATCCAAGTGATGACATCTCCTTTGCTTTATGGATTCATCCGATAAAATCCCCTGTTCGGTGTTCTAATCGCGTAATCTTAACTAATCTCAAAATCCATCAACGTAGTCTTGAAGGTCTAATCTTCCTCTTTCAAGATATTTGGATAAACCAAATTTTTATCCCATTAAGAGTATTTCCTAGCTCTTGAAGATTTCAGTCATCCGCCGTTGATTACGGAAATGACAACGGGTAAAATCAACTTCGGACAAAAATGCACTGATTCATAATATGTCCAGTTGTTTTCTACTTAATCCAAGGATTTCAGGGTAGGATTTAATTTCCATTGGTTCTCCTTTATACTATCTGCCATTTTTCACAAAATATCTCTTTCGTCTTATCTCTTAATCATTCCGCCGGTTACGGAAATGACTCCGGAGATAGCCTACTCCGAGATAAAAATATACTTGTTTATAATAAGTCCTTATGTTAGATACTTAGTTCACATATTTTGAGATAGGATTTATTTTCTATCGGTTCTCATTTATCCTATTTGCTTTTACACAAAAATCTTCCTTTCTTTAATATTATTTCCATCCAAATATCATGATATTTTCATCATTTTTCCTCCCAAATTTTCCATAATTTCGGCTAGCTCACTTTTTTTGCATTTCAATTTATTTTTCAATTAATTTACTATTATATTTAATTATCTAATATAATTTAGCAAAATTCTCCCATTGGTCCATACATTATTACATGGATTTAGGCTTTAAGAAATGTTAGAAATTATTGTAGCCCTTGATCTTGCTTTCCAAGATTCAATCTTGACCATTGATACTTAATTAGGGTTTTAACCTTGAATATTACCCTCTTTCATGTCTAAACAATTAGCAAATAATTATTTATTTAATCACTTACTAATTGTTGACAATTTTCTTAATTAGAATTAATCATTTTCTCACAACTATTACACTGACATTGATATTTTATGCTCCATGTAATATATTAAAAATCATGGGGTCACTTATGATCCCCAAAATAATATTGAATTTCGCCTCATTATTTTCCAGGGAAAATAATCCCAAAAATTATCTAAATTAGAGACAACATACTTTCCCATTTTTAATAAATATTTACTTGCCTCTTAAGATTTATCACAATATTTTCAGGGTATTTTATGACCCAAAAGTTCACTTAGGGATTTTTAGCTTTTTATTCACTCCAATTTCAATAGAAATTGCCCTAAAAATAAGGTAATTATAACTCAAGATTTGAGACCACATATTCACCTATTCCCAATAGGTATTTTTACCAAATTATGATACTTATCATATGTAGGATTTTTAGGGTATTACAAAACTCGAGTTTCCATTAAAACTTGGAAACTTAGAGAACTCTCTGTATAGGCTAAACTCGAGTTTCCATACGGAAACTGGAGTTTTGGTATCTTTGAAAAATTGATTGCTCTCTCTTTGTCAAAAGTCGAGTTTGTTAAATCAAACTCGAGTTTGCTTTGTCTTTGAAAAACTCGAAGCTCTCTGTATGGTCAAAACTCGAGTTTTTATATCCAAACTCGAGTTTTCTTTTCTTTGCAAAAACTTGAGCCTATCAAGTCCAAACTCGAGTTTTCAAATCAAAACTCGAGTTTGCCTTTGACAGTAAGTTTTTCAACTTACAAAGACAAACTTTTATCTGTGTTTACAATTGTCCGTTATCATCAAAACCAATAGAGAACTAACATTGGAGAATAAGCTTTTTAATTACCGGAGAACAACCACAAAAAGTACACAAGCTTAGTTCTTAATGCGTCTTACATTCTTGGAGAATATACACGTACACAAGAAAAAAAACAAAAGAAAAACAAGCTGAAAATTATCAAAAGCAAGAATCTGACTGAACATCTTAAAGCTTATTATCATCCAATGCCTTGGTGATATCGGCGTGAACAACATTAATTTCCCACCGAGATCGGCAAGGAGGTAGTGAGGAGTTAATAAGGACAGAGAGGTAGTGTGAGGAGTTAATAAGGACAGAGAGGTAGTGTGAGGAGTTAATAAGGGCAGAGAGCAGGAGAGATACGCATCTGATGATGAGAATTCAGATTCAATTGGTATAAATGAATTTAGTGTTTCTACTTTAAGAGCGTATTTTGATAAATATCCGGTCCTAAAAGTCTATTATTTATTTTTTCAATCAATTCAATTACTTTTAAGACCGACCTTTTATCTTGTATCCGGTCCTAAAACTCTTTTTTTTTAATTCAATTTTTTTAAAGTAAGACTTTTTCTTAAAAAATATTACTTTTAAGAACGGATCTTTTACGGTATCCGGTATTAAAAGTTCATTCTTTTTAAATTACTCAGATACCATAGTCATATCCTTACCCTCTGTTGAAATGAATGATTCAGAGTCTCTTCGGCTTCCACATAAACTTCCCAACTAGGCGTCTCCTCGTATTCTGAGGAACTATGCGTCTCCTCGTTAAAGTTTCCGGCGTTTCACATTGTTCAGGATGGGTTCTCTATTTAAACCCGTTGTTACTTTACTTTCTTCACATTCATCTCCATCACTTCTACAACCTCCACCGTAATGGCTACTCCACCACCACGAGGTCCTCCTTCTGGGCGTAATCCTCTTCTACCTCCGTTGCCTCCAAACCCGTCATTCTACCGGATGGAGCACCTCTGGTCTGCATCGGTCATATCGATCGACGCTTGGGCCAACTGTTTGAGTCTATCACGCCGTCAACAACAAGTGAACGTGGTACTTGACGTCAATGACATTGAATACCATACTTCGATAACGACGTCTCGACCCTTCCCTCCTCCGACAACGATGGGGAGGATTAGATATTTTTATGTTTTTTTGTACTATTGCTGCCCTCACAAGGCAGCATAAAAAAATATAATAAATACAATTTTTAGTTCCCATCTTCGATTGCCTTGTACTGTCATTATCTTCTTCTTTTTTCCGACAAAAGGAAACAAACAAAACATTGTCATCATCGTATGTGATCAACATTAAAAATTTGTATAATACAGTTAAGAGTTAAGACTATAAAAAAAATATTGTTTACCTTATTCAAATAAAAACAAACACAATGACAATTCTTCTCAAGGTTGGACCATCGTTGTCGTCGATTTTACCTCGCCCTGCTTTGAATATTTTCAGTGTCCTTTTCATTATCTTCCTTCTTTTTCCGACAAAAAGAAAAAGGACAAAGAAAAGGGACACCGATAATGCTGCTCAAAAACATGAGAGGAAAAAACGACGACAACGAAGCACAAAGCTTGAGCAGAACGCCATAACCTCGGTTGTCTTGAACCCTAATGATTTGTCTAAAAAGTGAGTCACCATTTCTATTTAAAGGAAGACTATTAAGACCGGACATTTAACAAATACACGGTCCTAAAAGTTAAGCCATAATTTTTAAAATAAACAAAAATAGGCCTTTTAGGAGCGGACAATTAACAAATATACGGTCCTAAAAGTCTCGCCCTATTTTAAAAATAAACGAAGATTTTGAAGACCGAACTTTTAACAAATATACGGTCCTAAAAGTGACTTTTAAGACCGGACTTTTAACAAATATACGATCCTAAAAGTCTAGCCATATTTTTTAGAATTAGACGAAGATTTTTAGGACCAGACTTTTAACAAATATACGGTCCTAAAACTCTAGCCATATTTCTTAGACTTAGACGAAGAATTTTAAGACCGGACTTTTAACAAATATACGGTCCTAAAAGTTAAGTCATATTTTTAAAATAAACAAAAATAGGCCTTTTAGGAGCGGACAATTAACAAATATACGGTCCTAAAAGTCTCGCCCTATTTTAAAAATAAACGAAGATTTTGAAGACCGAACTTTTAACAAATATACGGTCCTAAAAGTGACTTTTAAGACCGGACTTTTAAAAATATTCGGTCCTAAAAGTCTAGCCATATTTTTAGAATTAGACGAAGACTTTTAAGACCGGACTTTTAACAAATATACGGTCCTAAAAGTCTAGCCATATTTCTTAGACTTAGACGAAGAATTTTAATACCGGACTTTTAACAAATATACGGTCCTAAAAGTCTAGCCATATTTTTTAGAATTAGACGAAGACCTTTAGAACCGGACCTTTAAAAACCATCCGGTCCGAAAAGTCACAAATCCTTTTCAGAGTCTCTTATGGCTCATTTACAACATCCGCCTGTACTTCAAATTTCAAGCACTAAATAGCTTTATCCACCATCTCATTCATTCAGAAACCCAAAATGGACACACAAAAATTGTTCGAAAAAATAAACAAATTTGTTATTGAATTACACATTGCGTTATGTTTTACAAATGAATGAATTGTTTGAAAAAATAAACAAATTTACAGAAGATTATTGTTGCTACAACATATATTTACGAATGAATTAATTTAGGACATTAATTATTGTCTCGACTTTAAGAGCTCATTATACGAGATATTCACAAAACACATTGCATATGTGCTCCATTTAATCATCGAAAAAGGCTCGGGATAGGCAAACCTCTATAACATCAAAGACGAAATGAAGTAACTTACGTGCATCTTTCATATGTAACATTAAGCCGTAGACGAATTCACCATAACATTTACCTTTGCGGGAATTTAGTCATTCCTTCCGTCACAATATCATATATGTGTTTCATGACGTACGGGCCACATAAGTTGGACCCTTTGGTTGTCGACGGGTCTAAAAAGAACAAGAAATATATATAAGAGCATATATAGCTTATCGACCAAGTTCACAAGGCGCTTATGCCGGTGTCCAAATATGTACTAACCTTTGGTATGAGCCATTTAGGATCTTTGGCACCATACGCATGCTTTTTGTTTACCTGGATTTGGAAGGTCTTCATGCCACTATCATCAAAATCACAAATTTATCAATAATGTTCACTGAAAATTCACAGCAAAGATTTCAGACAAGACAATCAAATTGACATGCTTACTCGTTTATGGTCTGCTTCAACGTAGGCCCCATACTGCCGTGAGTGGAGCATAAGAAGACCACTGTATGCTCCTCTATGCACATGAGGACCAACTGCCAGTGTATGTGTGTCTAAACGATGCATTTAAATTATGTACTCATAGAAGAAGATACTTACTTTATAAACATTTGAACAATTGCACTAGTAACCTCCTTTCCAGGAAGCAACAGAGACGTTAAATCCTTAGGGTCAATGAAAACTGGTAGAATATCAGGGAGGACTACTACTTCATTGATAGACCATGATTTATCTTTAAAATATCTGTTGGATACCATATCAGATATTTTTTCCTTGACAGCCAACTTAGCAGTAGGGGATGGAACTTGAGGAGGGGATGGAGCTTGAGGAAGAATAGAGACACATACAAGCTTCACTGACCAAGAGATGAAGGTTCCCTTGACATCACTCACAAGCTTCAGCTGATCAGTTGGGAGAGGGACAGTGCATCAATGATCGGCTCTTCAAATGACACTCGACTTCATCATCAGTCATTTGTTGGTGGTGTACTGTTGATCCCAAGTTGTGGAGAGTCCCTTTTGCAACTAATCGTCTATGATTATCACGATCCTCCACATACAGGTCACAAGGTTGCTCTGACTGTCCAACAATGCAGCTCCCTCTAGTGCACTACGGCATAGGTGCGGCTAAAGGTGTGAAGGGAACACTGGTCTTTAGCCGAGAGCTCAAAAGACACTTCATTTTCTCTATCTCCTCCTTCACCTTGCTCATCTCGCATTGAAACATTGCGATCAATGAAGCTTCTTTGGCCACCGCTTCCTCACTTAATTTGGCAAGCGTCGATCCATCTCCTCCTGGGTAACCATACTTTATTTGTGGAATTTGGATTTACCAAAGTATTGCTTTAGGCCTACCCGTCCTCCAATCCCCTTACACGCCCGAGTGATCTAGTTTTCTGGTCACAACGGTCGAACATCATTCCTCCCGTCGACACAAAAGATCCCTCTGCTTCTTTCTTTTAAAGATCTTCTGTAAGATACAAATAACGAAAAGCTTAGTAATGAAACATGTTTAGTAACTAAAAATAATAATATCGATACTTACAATTCTTTCAAAGAACTAGACGAGTTTGTTCGACCATGTAGGTGTCGCTTGGCTTTTGCCAAATATACAACCACAACTCCTCACGACGTATTGGAGATGGTCTGCTCAACTATCGCCGAAGAATTTGATTCACTTCATCTTCCAATCTCTTCCGCTTAGCTGCCATCAAATCTTAAGAAACAATAGATGTATGATCGTTTGAGTGTTTCTTTAGTTTCTGGTTGTTGTGGTTGTTTAATGAATTGAATGCTTCACTTATATATGATGGAAGCATTTAATGACCGTTAGGAAGAATCAATGAAGATATTGGGAGCAATAAATAGCCGTTGGACACGATACAGTGTATTTTCTCATATGTGTTGATTCAACCAATGTGCCCAAACATTCCTTGAGATATTTTCATTGGATGATCTGGCATCCAAATGAGGAAAGAAAACATTAAAGCCTTTGGAATATGTCGAGAATGATTTTCCAAATTCGCGCTTTGTTTTCTGAACCAACATTTAATGTTTCTGACATCATCACTTACTTTATTCTTAATCTTCAATTAATCATACATTTGATCATCTGAAACTCACTAACAAATCGATTAAACATAGTTAGGAACAATAATGAGTGGTGATACAACGTATACAAATCATACATAAAGATTTTGTGATTACGAGACACGGAGTTTTCAAAATAGAGATACTTTACACTCGAGTCAATCATGCTAGGCTTGAGTCATCTTCTTTGAAAATAAGTTTGAAACTAAGTTGAAGGTGTCTCTGTATGACTTAGGCTCGAGTTTAAAATGTTTCACTCAAGTTCATGACTCGAGTTTAATAGAACAAGGTTGAGTTAGACTCTTCTTTGAAATGAACTTCGAGATAACATTTTGAAATCCCATCCACTCGAGTCATTAAGTTATTAACTCGAGTCAACCGATATATTTGAAAATATGTTCCAAATGCTAAACTCGAGTTAAAAACTTAGTCTCGATCGAGGAGTTATGTTTTGAAAATAAGTTTAAGTCCATAAAATATGACTTGAGTCAAGATGCACAGGCTCAAGTCACTATATGCTTAAAATACCTTGATAGCTCTACGCCTTACACCGACTCGAGTTGACCATGACTAGCTTGAGTTAAGTTAACTTCAAAAATGTTTTGAAAGCTCTCTGTATTGAAGTGACTCGAGTTTTATAACTCTTGGCTCGAGTCAATTTAATGAGCCTTGATAGTAAGTTTCGGTTAACTCGAACAAGTTTAAAGTCAATTTTATCTGAACCATTAACTTCAATTTTGTTTACAATTGTCGGTTATCATCAAAACACTTAGAAAACCGACAAAAATAGGGTTAAGTATTATTTTTGCCTCGAAAGTTTTTGCCGAGGAGCAATGGGTATCCTAAGTTGTTTTTAGGAGCAATTTTGCCTCGAAAGTTAACAAAACATAACAATTTTCCCTTGCCATCCCCAATATTAAAATTGTTTGTTAAATCAATCAAACAACACACATGACATCATGCCATGTCTTCATCCATATCACTTAGCCCAATATGACATGGCATCACACCTCGTCAACTCTTTCTTGTTGAAGGAATCATTGGTATTTAGGGCATTACTTAGCACAATACAATGAGCATAAATAAATGAATACGAAAAGAGATCAATCTCATCTTGTTGAAGGAATCGTCTGTATTGAGAGAATTAAAGGGATAAACAAACTCAACAAGATTGGATGAAGAAGCCAACCTTGGAAAGGTCGTACTTGGACTTGGAGAGGGAGATCCTTGAGACGTTGAGCTCAAGGTGGCCAGAATTTGTGAAGCCGAACTGGTCAAAGGGATTGAAAGTTCTATCGCAAAATCTAGAGGAAGCATCACCTATGATCTAAGCAAATGAAATGCAAAATGAGATATGAATTGTTCAAACTTGGTTCATAAGATAAAGCAATAGTGATAGTATTTATCTTTGTATAGATTGATCTAGGTCACCCTCCCCTAAATTGCTGGAATTGCTATGTCTTATAAACTTAGGGGCAAAAATGCTAGATTTTGTAAACTTCCGAGGCAAAATTTCTCGAACCTCTTGCTCCTCAAATAAAACTTTCAAAACAAAAATAATATTTATCCCTATTTTGATTGATGAGGTGGAAAGCATTGATTACACGTGTGTATATCGGTTAAACTTAATAGTCAAAATTAATTAGGGGTAAAATTGCTACGTTTTGTTAACTTTTAGGGCAATTTTGCTCCAAAAAAACTTTTGGGTACCCAGTGCTGCTTAGCCAAAACTTCCAAGACAAAAATGATACTTATCCGGGGGTTATTTCTAGATTAGAGGAATATAAGTATAACTTTGTTTGATCATCTTTTTTTTCTTTTTTAATCATTGAATATAAGTATAACTTTTAATATTGTGTGGTTTCCTAATGCCACTTCTTTGAGACAGAAAGATAATTTATGAAAATTATTTCAATGTAATTATGTTTCTTGGTTTTGATAATTTAAATACATACAAGGGTTAAGGTGCAGATTTGTCAACCAACTATTACCCGAGGAGCATCGGCACAAAAACAATTGAAGGGACCATAATTACCAATCAACAATTAAAAACGAAAAAAAAACACCAAATAAATTTTTTTTTTAAAAACAATTATCACAATTAAGTTAAAATATGAGGCACTAGCGTAGGACGGTGGCGAATACACTGGAGAAAAGAGCAGCTAAGCCTTCTTGTTGGATAAGGCAAAACACCAACAAAGATGGGACCCATGGGAGTAGGCGTTGTGGCAGCGACGGGTGCTGCTTGTGGTATCGAAGGGATGAAACCAGTGTGCAAGGCGTGTGCTGGTCGAAAGCTATGGACTGCTGGATGAGTTCAAGAAGGTGAGTGAAACACCCGGCAACAATGAAAGCTTTGGAGACGTCGACGTCGCCGACACTGTGATTGATTAATGGAAGACGAAAACATCAAGACAAAGTGACGGGGTAATAGTTCGTTGGCGAATCTGCACCAAATTGTGTTTTTTTTCACTTTTTAATTGTTGATTGGTAATTTTGGTCCCCTCAATTGTTTTTTGTGTTAGAAGCTCCTCGGGTAATAGTTAGTTGGCAAATCTGCACCTTAACCCTACCTACAAACAACCACTTTGTCCATATGCATTTATTAAAACGAAGGAAATATTCTATGTCGAAGATATCGATTTATAAATTTTTATTATCTTAAACTTCGAATAAATATTTCGGACATCCAAAATTCCAAACTGAATAAATAACTATCATTAACAATATTTATATATTTATTACTGTTAAGTGGTGTTTTAACAGAAAGTTGGTAACTCTAATAAAATTTGACTGGTTTAATATATATTAAATTCGGAAAGTCACAAAATATAAATAAAACATGTGAAAATAAATAGAGAGGAAAAATATTTGATTTAAATAAAAATAAATTAAAACTTTAAGCGAAGCGATAAAAGGAAGCATATATTTATGGGTAGGTACAGTGCGTTCGGACGTCCATTTTGTGTGAAACAATCGTTGAATATTATGACAGTTGCCACCGCCTACATTTTAACGTCCATTTTGTGTGAAACAATTGTAATACCCTAAAAATATGTATTATAATTTAGTAAAATTATACCTATAAAAAATAGGTGAATATGAGATATCAAATATTAAGTAATAATTAGCTTATTTTCTAAGGAAAAATCTCTAGGAAATTAGAGAGTTTAAGGGCCAAAGTGCCAAAATGACGAAAATGCCCCTAAGGGACATAAATAACTTAGAAAAATTATGAAAAATCCTAAAAGGCAGTAAAATGACCCGGTGAATTAGGAGAATATATTATCTCTAATTATGGTAATTTAATAAATTATGAACTTGGAGAAATTGTATAAATGTCCAAAAAGTCGTAAAAAGACCATAATACCCTTGTAATTTGTAAAAATGCAAGAGGCATGAAAATACTAATGTTAATATAATAATATGAAGGTAATGAGGTATTGTAATTTAGGAAATTATCAACAAGTGATAAAAGAGTAATTAAGTAATATTGGGCTAATTACTTAAGCATAAGTAAAGGAAATTCATGAATAATTATGTAAAACCCTAAAAATGGTGGTTTTTGGTTTAAAATTAGTAAGAATGTAATTACTAATTAATGGGAGATTTTGAGAAAAATGGATGAGTTTAGGTATTTTTAAGCCTAAATGCAATAATAGACCAATAGGAAAATTATGTAAAAATAATTATTTAATTAATTAAATAATTAATTAAATAATTAATCAAATAATAATAATAAAAACGAAATAAAAAAAAAGGGCTGAAAAAAAAATGAAAAAAGAAATGAAAAATAATTTGTGCAACTTGCAAATATTTTAATAATATAATTAATTAAAGTAAAAATGATTAATAGTAATTTAGAAATTAGGAAACGGATCCTATCTGGAGATCTAGGAATGGGATTTCCAATGTCGGGTAGAATATTGATCGGTGGAATTTTATCTTCCATTAGACTCTTGCGGGAGTAAATTAAAGCCGTTTGTGCATTTCCTAATAAAACAAAATAGGGAAAATGCATATAGGCATATTTTTGGATATAGAGAAAATAAATTCTAACTCAACATTTAGGAATGAGTTTGAATTTATTTTGACATATTTGGAATCAGTAAATTTTTTTGAAGAAGTTGATAATTTCAGAAATGGGTTCTGAAACCGGACGTGTTCGGACACGTTTTTCGAGAAAACTTCAACTGGACAGTTGGAGCCTCTGTAAGAGACCAAAATCTAAGTTAAATTAGATATTATTGATGAGGAAGAGAAGATCTTCGAGTTATGAATTGAAGTTTGAGATTTCTCCGAAATCACGCGAATCGGACACCGATCGGAAAATTCTATCGGTACGGCAAAAAGCAAAAAAATGGCATGGTGACTCATGGAAGGGAGCTGCACGTTTTGGAGGCTTTCCATGGCCAAGAATCATCCAACAAAACCATAATTTTCCATGGTTTATATTCAAAGAGAAGGAGTTTTGAAAATGCCCAAAATACCCTTTCAAATCTCTATAAATAAGAGGCCTTGCCTCTTGAAATCTTCACACCAATTTCCACTCCTCCTTTGGCCGAAATCTTAGAGGAGAAAGAAGAGAGAGAAGCTCGAAAAAATTCAAGAAGTCTTCAACGGGTAAGTCTTTCGGGCTTTAGCTTTCAAGTTCGAGTTTTTAGTTCGGTAGTTAGTAGAATTGTTAGTTAGTTCTAGGAAGTAGGGGATGAAATTCCTATACTTGTTTTTAGGCCTCATTGCATTGAAAAATATGCCTGAAGAGGTAAAAACATAGTAGGGATCGAGTCTCAGAAAAGTTGAAGCTTTTGAAGTTCTTTCAAAATAGGGGTTGTAATGCTAGAATAGCCTTTAATGTTTTAAGTATGATTGGATATCATATGGGAGGGATATTTTAGTCTTTATTTTCGGAAATCAAAATGGCGTCGAAGTTCGGCAAAATTTTGGGAAGGAAAAGTAGTCGAGTAACGAAGTCTTGGCGAAATTCCGCCGATTAGGGGCATAATGGCAAAATGGTAATTTTTATCTAAAATGCCAGTCGTACTGCCAAATCACTAATGAAAGTGATATTACTCTTATAGGATATCAGAAACTCTGATCTGCTGCCGTTACGCTGCCGAAGTGCCGCTGGACGTTTTCACGTTTTAGTAAAAGTACGTTTTGCGTAAGTACCTAACGTCGTCAACGAAGGTACGTTCGCGTCTTGTAACACTAATCTAGTGCTGCTCATATACATATATGTGATAGGTACATTCACGGATAGAGATTCTCGTAGGAGTCACCGAGATACATTCACGGTTAGAGACTGCTGTCGGGGTTACCGATTATACATACGATTCACACGGGTTATAGATGTAGTAATACCGTTAGAGTTTTCCTAGCGCCGAGGACACGACCGTACATCGTGGCACCGGTGAATAGTGCAGGCACTTTGTGGGGCTTACATAACGCTTTACGCTTATGTCTTCATCATTATATTGATCATAGTTGTTATGTCATGAATATCTGTCATTCCCTATCTGTTTTATTTGAGCATAAGGTTAATTGCTACCCGAGATTCAATGCGGTGAATTGAATCTCGGCCTATAGCTTCAGGGTCTGGAGGACCATGGATCGGAGATCGAGGCAAGCCGCACGAGTAGGCTCATGGTTGGAGGGCATGTAGCACGAGTGAGCTCTGAGACGTAGATGTCACTTTATCGTTTTCCGTAATTACCTATGAGAACAATAGGATGTTTGTATCAACACTTTATTACACTCGGTTATCGTTTTAATGGGAATCGGTTACTCTTACGCTCCAAGGCTCGACTCGATTTTTTTAAAAAAATTGGCTCGATTTGGGATGTTACACGATCGTTGAATATTCTCGCCAAAATTTCAAAAATGCCATCGCCTCGTTTTTAGTCTGTTTTCATTTAATCGGTCGTTATATGGGAGTCGTTAAATCTACTTTTTGTAGTAGTGATAGCTAAGTGATCTAACTATTCTCGAATTAATTTATCAGAAAACTAAACATCTTTTTAAATGAGGTCATTAAAAATTTAATAAATTTGTTATATTAATATAATTAACTTAGCTGGAAATGAAAATTTTTATACAGTCAAAAGCCTACTGACGTACTGGACCAAAAGTGAAAGAAACCAGTGATAATGTGGTCCTCAAAGTGATATAGAAGAAATTATAATTGAAGACCACACATATTTTTTGTCATTTTTGACTGTCATCGTGAATTGCCCGTTATTTTCAAATGATATTTTATTATTTGCTTCACTAACAAATTTTGAAAGGAAAGAAAGGGTTTTGATAGTCTCTTCCTTGTAAAAATCCAAAGATAGAACTACCAAAACGCTCCACTCCCTTTCATTTCCTCCAAAATGAAATTTCCAAATAAAGCCTTAGGGGTCATATGAGATATATCTAACATTACGACATTAATTACTCGATTTCCTAATAAATATGCTAAACAGTAGTACTAATTAGTAATTAGGGGAAATTAATCTGAAAGTCCCATAGTTTGAATCATATCCTTGTAGCTTTTTTATTGGCTCTTTACAATTTCCTAGATCATAAGCATTAGTTTATATGTTCATAATCTGGTAATTGTGGATCTTTCTTAATGTCCAAATTGTACCACCAATATGTTAATACAAGGTTTAAACAATTTTTAGTTAGCCTTATTTATCGTGATTACTGTTAATGATTGTGGATATCCCTGATTTATGTAACATAAGAATACAAAACCCCTAATATTTTAGAATAAGAGATTATAATGTACTCCTGGGATTCTTAATGTTTGATATAGTTTAGGAGCTGATATAAGAATTATTTTACAAATTTATCAATTGTTCTTAAATTAGCCGTATTAACATTCCCTTCACAATAATCAAGTATGTGAGAGAATGGGGAATTGAGGAAGATGATTAGAATGTTTTAGAAAAAATATGTCATATTAGCTAATTTAACTTACTTCCATAATTTAATCAAATGACCTACTTCCAAAATGTGAATGCTCTCAAAATTTGGACAAGGTTATCTCGTTCTTGAAGAATTAATTGTGGTCATTTATAGATCAATGTTCATTTACAGCATAAAACTTGAACGCAAGATCTCATCATCGAGGGTTTTTGGTATATACTACATACGATATAGTGGGTTTTTTTTTTTTTTAAAGATAAACCTATGACTAAGAGTTTGAAAAATTTGCTATATAGTATTTGGTGAGACAATTATTAGATATTGTCTGTGTATATCACACATGTGCGCTCACACATTTGATGGCATACATACATGTGTGTGTATATATATACACACACATTCTATCTCAATTCTTTAATATAAGAGTTAGTTATGAGGCCAGTTTTTGTCTAAAATATAGTAGCCCAATTTATTTTATCACTCTAATATATCACTTTTTCAAACTAATTTACCTAATTAGTAATTTGATTTGTAATCCAATATTACACATGAGTATTTGAAGGAAATAAAATCACATATATTATAATTGACTAATTTATTTCATTTTCTTGATTTGTCCATGTAGCTACTAGGATGACGATAAAATTATAATATAATATTGTTAAAAAATTAACCCAATTTTTGACCCTTTAATATAATATTTTTTAAAATTTAAAAAAAAATATGAAATAAAAGATGAAATTATAATTCAGTACATATTATACAAATATAATATAAAATAAAACAAAACATCCATTTCCACAGCGACCCTCATACTCTCTCCACTTCAATTCTCGTTGTGTCGGCTTCTTGCTGAGGGAACGATGCCGTTTTGGGAAATGAGCGTCAACACTCAACACTAACTTCCTCTCTTTCCCTTAATCTCTCAATAACTGGATCATATTTTAATTAAATAACTGCATTACTCACAATTTAGGGGAGATTGGGGGAAAAATCTCCAATTAAAAATTTTACCTGTATATTTGAGTTATACTCTGTGTGTACAAAATTTATAGATCATTGATACTTTTTATGTATAAAACTTTTACTGGTATAAAAATAGAGGTATAAAAATAGAGTTTTTAGACTGCCTCATTTAAATTAGTTATAGATGTTGAGGTCTAAAAATTATGATTGGTAGTAATTTCATAAATATAAAAACTTTTAAACCGGTTCCTTTAAATATGAGATCTAAAAAGGTTGTTTAGATTGGTTTCCCAAATAACCTAGTCTAAAAGTTTTTAAAGACCGATTATTACAAATAACTAGTTTAAAAAGTTAAAAATAAATAAATAAACAAAATGTCTATTACTTTTAAGACCAAGTTGTTATAAATAACAAAGTTAAAAGTTTTTAAAAACCGGTTGTTACAAATAACTATTTAGAATATGCAATTTTTGTAACATCCCAAATTTTGATACAAGGAGTTTAGGAATATGATTGAGATAAGAAGACTACTAAGCTAGAAGAAATCCAAATTCTTAAGCTTATCATGATAAAAGCTTAAGATAATTATAAAAGTTATTTTTGGATCTTGAAAATTTAGGGAAGAAATATAAAATATTATTTTAAGGATCTAAAAATTCTATGAAAGGATTAGTTACAAAATTTGGGCCTAAATAATTTTAAAACTATTATTTAGAATTATCTCATTTGACCATGGTTTGTGAAACCGGACCGGACCTACGGCTCAGACTGGGAACCTGCCAACCACCGTGAAACCGGTCCGGTTTGGTGCAAGGGTCAACCCGGTTCCAGTATTTTAATTTTTTTTTTTAAAGGCAATCTGATTTGAATATTTGAATATGTCACAAGTATTGAAGTATATGGTTATTTTACTACTGATCTAAAGTATTAAAATGATATATAGTACTCCTCTCAGTCCTTATTATAATACATCAACTAACAAATTTCATAAACCAATAAAAGTAGTCAAAGTCAATAAAGTTGCCTTACACTTTAAGTAACTTCCAATTTTTATACCTCACCGGTCTAGCCCGGCCGACTCGGTCGACCCACTAACCCTTAACCCAAGACCCGATCAATTCAGTCAGCTCCGGGTTTCAGAACATTTGACCCATACACCCGAATCTATTCAGCTTCATTTATTCATCCTCCATTCGGACAGAATCATTCGACAGCAAAGACAGCCCATACTCTTTGCTATGGTTATATCCCTTCGGCCCAGACACAAAAAAAAAAAAAAACACACACACACACACAGAAACGGAGAAACAGAGACTGCGAGCGATCACATCTGTTACACACATTAAAGGACACCTCACCCACATATATATGCAACCCGCCACCTCACCTCTCCCTCATTTATCCAATCAAACATTCAGCCAATTCACATATACGCCTTAGTCCCCATTTGATCATTGATTTCGGTCAGCACAGAAAAAGAAACCGAAAACAGAGACGCAGAGAGCACGAGAGGAGTCAGAAGGGAAGAGAGGAAGAAGAAGAGGAATGAGGAGCTGAAGAAATCACATGCAATCTTAGATTTCAGCTATAGTAAGAAACCTAATCCTTCTCCTGTAATCTATTTCGTCATTTGAGTGATGTTTTGAGAGTTTTGGGTTGATGAAATTCATAACTCAGTACATTAAAGAGATACCAGCGGATAGAGGTTGTAATAGTATATTTGAGTAGAATAAAGATAACATTTGAGGTTGCATGTGTTATTGGTTTTGATCTTTAATAGCCGAACCTGAAGCCCCTGTTTTGGTGGGTTAGTGTCAGGTTTTTAAATGAAATTTTTTAAAGGAAGTCTAAACAGAGAACATGATGCTTATATATGTATGCATTCATTAGACCGTATATGATGCTAGAGAATGTGGGGTCTGAATTTTGTGATTTCTAAACTGCTTTTCAGCTTTTTATTTAGTATTTCAAAGAGATATGACATGAGTGGTTTATCACTGTACGTATTGGCAAGAAAATAAGAACAAAGAAAGGACTTTGGTTGGTAGTCATCTGGGAAAAGTATCCAATTGATTAAATAGGGAAAATAAGTTTTGTTATTTAAGAACCAAAGTTAATATAATTGCTATTTGCTATTTGATAAATATGTTGGGATTTGGGAGGATTAAGGTTGTAGCTAAAATGTATAAGAAGATGGTGGAAGTTGATGGAAGATTTATGAAGCTTGTTTTTCTACTTAAATCTTCAACTACGTTATAGCCAAGGTAATGAAATTAAGGATATATCTCTTTCAAGCCTTGTGGGGTTACATCAGCTACATGTTCACGTGGAAAGTGTTGCAATGTAACAGAAGACTTTCACCAAGGTTTTCATTGATTTAAGTATGTTGCAAGTAAGTTAATGAGTATAACCTCGCCTTGGGTTAAAGTTGAGTTATGGTTGGAGACTTGAAGGATAGACTTTGGAGTGAGAATTGGTAATTATAGTTGTATGGTATGGAAGGGAATAATGTTTTTTCCCCATTCTTTAAGAGTAAGTCGAGTATAAAGGGAAATATCATAATAAACAGGCCAAAAACAGGCCAACTGTTAACAGGCCGAAAACAGACCCACTGTAAACAGGCAGGCCGAAAACAGGCCTTACATAAATTATTCCTAATGATCTAAAATACATCATAAAAAATGAAATCAAATACAACAACATAACAATACCATGGATAAAGTTCATAACATGCATGAATGAAAGGTTTTGTATAGGATAGCATTAGTCTCATTTACACACTCATAAATCACAACCCTTAGCAAACAAAGGTGTCACGGATCTGATTCTTAAAAAGTCTCACAAGATGGATTACAATAATCATTTGACTACCCATGAAGCATGTATAAAAGCAAACTAAAGGCAACAACATCAACAAGTTCCATCAGATAACATCATGAAAGGTATTAATAGTAAGGAAAATTTGACCAAATTATCTTACCTCCACAGAAAACATTGGTGAGCCTGCTTTACTTTTCATGGAAAAGTAAGAACATGACAGTGAATTTGCATCAAAGCCATCACCTCCAACAGCCAAAGGCGTAAAGAACAAGGTCATATAAAAATGTAAGGATTGAAAAATTCATACACAAGATCTCAAAGCCATCAGATTTGTCACTGTGGATAAATAAATGACAAGACAAATGTCCAACTATGGATAAATACCTAATGAAAGGTCCAAAACACAGGTAATAAACAAAAGCAAGGTTTTATTTTAGCAAGGTTTCAAAGCAATGATCAAAACTATTAGCCATCAATATGAAAAAGCTGCAAATCAATTCTTGAAGAGGACATTCCAATTGGCAAAGAGAAGGTGATGAGATCAAAGTATGACATGTTCAAGCACAGAAATCCAATGTTGCAATGCATTACTCTGTTGCCACAGAATTCTTGCATTGCAACACAAAAGAAGAGCTTGAAGCAATTATGGGGGAGGGAGTAGATTGTTATAAACTTTCTGGAACAGAAGGAATTTAAGTGGCCCCGGTTTACAAAAGATGAGCAATTTAAGCCAATCATAGGGAGAAGTATGTGCTTGATCAGCTTATTCTGTATGTAAATTATACATACCCAAAAAATTTGGTTGTGGAATTGAGTACTTTTGGGGTTCAGATAGCACTGTACCTTTACTGCAAAACTAAGAGCTAAATCGTATGGATTTCTACTCAAAACAATTTACTGTTGTATTTTTTGAATAGGCATATTTATCCTGTACATTTCATTATTCATCTAACAGTAGCTCGAAGCCAGGATGCTACCAATAGTTTTCCCACAATTAGTGTGCAATGTGCAGGAAACAATATTTGTCTTCACCATAATTGCTGTCTGTCAAATTTGGAAAAGGAAAATCCAACCTGAACAAATTTTGTAAATTTATTGTGAAACTAAAGAGCAGCTTGCCCAAGAACAAGAAAGAGATGTGCAAAATCAACCAAGACAAGCACACCGCAATCAACAGGTAATCCCGCATCTGATTATTCATTGAGTCCGGAGGAAGCAAATGCAGAAAAAGAACAAGAGCTTCCCGGAAATTTGGCTTCAATAAACTTGCTATTTAGTAGTCGGATAAACACACACACACATAACCATTTACTTCTTGAATTAAAGAAGTTCTTTGCTAGAAAAATATAATAGTGTTTGCACTATATATTCCTGTTTGCCCAAATCTTCCTCCACTTTCTCCTATTCTCAATTGCAACGAACAGTTAGAAACAAAAGAAAAAAGTTTCTTCAAATTTTCCAGAGGAAAGCTTGACAGATTGAACAAAGAACTGAAAGAAGCCCCAAGCATAGAACAAAACACACAAACTGAAAATTCAGAAAGAAGATTTCCATATTCTGACCTAAAAGCAAAAGGAAATGTGTATTTCTCAAAAAATTTACATAGTGTGTACCGGCCGACGAGATTGAGAGCGACGCCGACGAGATTGAGCTCTGAGAGTGAGAGCGACGCCGACGAGATTGAGGAGGAGGAGGAGAGACCGAGAGATTAAGAGACGAAACTGAAGGAAGGAGTGAATCGCGTGCGGCCGAAAGAGAACTGGAGAAGTTTAGGGTTATTTCAAAGGGGCAGGTACATGTGTCACACTCTCATTGGGAATAAAGATAGAAATTACAATTTTGTCCCCATAACAAGCCGGCCTCGACAGCCTAAAAGGCTTATTATCGGCCTGAGCCTGGCTGTTATTCAAAACAGGCCTTAAAAAGGCCTAGGCTCGCTTGTTAGCCTGACAGGCCAGGCTTGTACAGCCGGAACAGCAAAGCCACAGCCCCTGGCTGTTTCCACCCCTAGGTATGACAATAACAAAATGAGCAATTAATAATGAAAAATATATATATAATGACTAATGAATTTACCCAAGTGTCAGCCTCACAGCTTAAGGTCAATACTCAGTACTAGTACAATATTCTTCGGTTTATTATTATAAAAAACTAACTAACAATTCTCATAAATCAATAAAAATAGTTAAAGTCAAGTTGTCCTAAAATTTAAGTAATTTACAATATTACCTATACTAATTGCAGTAAACTCTAATATCATATTAATTATTACTCTCATCCACTACCCTTATTAATTAGAGGCATATATAGAAAAAAATACTGCTCCTTAGAAACAAACAATTGCTTTATAAAAATGATTAAATATATTTACTAGTTAGTACCTTATAATAAAAAGGAGTAGTATATCAAAATTAAAATATTAATTCTCTGTTTCGTTATTAATTAAAAAATATATCAACATGCTTGGTACCATACGATAATTCTATGTGTTTAGCGTATAAGATGCTCCACTAAGAATTATGCTTTTTCCAGCCGAGATCATCCATCAATCAATCCATCCACCACCGCATCGGATATATTTTTGGGAAAATGATAGTCAAGTCTCAAGGACCATAAAAAATTATAAAAGTCCCAATAGAAAGTCACATATCAAAAAGTCTCTAGAGACTTTTTGATATTATTTCTATCAATAATGTAAAGTGCTATATTTACAACAGATAGTCTTATATTTATAACAAAATTTAAAAACCTAGTCATTCACAATAGAAAGTGTTATATTTACAACAGAAGTGTCATATTCACAACAAAATTTAAACACCTGGATTTTGTTTCAAACTCAAGTCCCTAAACGTACAGAGGTCATTTACAACATAAAAAGCTAGATTCACAACATGAAGTGCTATATTCACAACAAAATTTGAAATCGCCATTTACAATGAAAAGTCATATTCACAACAAGAAGTGTTCTATTTACAACAAAATTTAAAAATCTGGATTTTTATCAATACAAATAATATCAAAAAGTCCCCGAATTTCGTTGGGACTTTTTGTAATTTTTGTGATCCTTAAGACTTGATTGTCATTTTCCCCTTTTTTTTAAAAAAAAAAAAACTTGTAGTTTATTGCAGCTCATCACAACTTAGCGGCCTCACTATTAACGTGCTCCAGTTAGAGCAACAATGTGCTTGTTCTAATTATAATTTATAGTGTATCATTATATTTATGATTCTATTTATAAGTTTATTTTGACTAAAATTTTATTTATTTTTCTATTTTTATCCTTATTAATTATAATAAACAAAAAGAATTTACTAATAAATAATTTTGGGTATCCAAAAATGATCCCAAACAAGCATGTAATGCAAATCAAATCACCAATTCAGATACATAGAACTAGACGTTGAGACACAAGACATGTTAGACTTTAAAACATTAAGTTGTCCTCAAAACAAGTTGATGCAACGAAAGAGAAAGAAAATTATGTTAGTGATGAGAAAAAGCTTTCATTCAAAGTCTGTAGGTCCACCATCCACGCCCAAGTCAAGCACATCATGTACCGATAAGCTAATCAATTAAAGTCTGAAGACTTTTGATAAACATTTTTCACGCTAATTGTGGTGAAACACGAGTAGTTGGACTTACTACACTTGAGAGGAAAAGAGTTTTTAGTGGAGATTAATTAAATACTCGTCATATCTTATTTATAGGATATTTCTAATCTATTTCACCGAATTAAAAAAAAAAAAAAAACCTTAAACTTTGTTAACTTTACCTATAAACTTAATAATTTTTCAATTTTATCCCTATTTAATATATATTATAATAACCGTACAAATACAAAGTCTACACAATAATAAATGAAAAGTAAAGTTGTACCTTCAAATGAAAAATGTAACGATATGACTCATAAATAAGACTAAAAATATATTCTCTCTCTATCTTATAAATAGGACTTGATGAGGATATTTTTGGGTCTTATTCATTTTCATGTTAACAAAGACTATCAACATTAGGAGGGAAACACATCATAAAGGTGCTAATAATTTTATTTTTTCCATAATTGTGAGGAAGAAAAATATCATACTATGACGTTCAAATACTAAATGCGTCTTTTGGTCTTATGGTTGTGGTTGATAAGTTTGTTATTAATAACTAGAGTTGTTTCTACCAAGACCATTACCTCCATCCAAGATTGTTACCGCCATTAAATTACCTTTACAGTTTTACTTTCATACCAATTACCACTGAAATGCTACTAAATTTACTCTTAAATAGTTATATTTCGTACATCTCCATGAACAGAAAGGCAATTTTAAACTAGTGTTTGCTAGCTATACATGTACTATCCAAATTAATGTTGTTCTGTGCATTGCTAGACACATTATTTGTATTTTGTATGACACTTGCAAAAGTGGGTTATGCTATTTATAATTTCTAAATAATACAGCTTGTCATTTAATTTATAGATAAAAAAGGTATGTAAGAGGTTCCTTTGTTGCAGATGATGGTTGCTTTAGAATTGACAGTAGGTTCTTTCCCCCCTTTTTTTTTGTGTATAGTTCTTAACAATTGTATCAAATAATTAAACTCATTTTTTATTAAAATAATAAACCTATCGATATTTTTTGATATAAAGTAATAAACCTATCAATATGAAGATTACTATGTTGTCATTACCACTGCAGCCCAATCCAATTTCAGGGGTCTTCCTATTTTAAATGGGCTTATGATATAGAGGATCCTATGCTTTGAGCCGGCAAAATTCTCTTGGCAATTTTAAAATAACGAAGGAGTAAAAGGAGGGCATTGAAAAAAAAAAAAGCAACTTTATGTTAATTTTTTTAGCATGCACACGCACACATGTTGATTTTTTGACCTAATACATGCATTATTAATTTAAGGGAAAATTAATCTTTTAGCCTTTCAACTTTTGACTCAATTTGCAACTTAGCCCTTCAACTACGACTTGACACAACTCACTTCCGAACTTTTGACTCACTTATAACTTAATTCCTTATCTTCTCATTTTTATATTATTATCCTTTTCTTCTATAACCATGGTTAATAAAAACGGACTAGACCGGCCGGTTTAACCATGAAACCGGCAAACTAATCACCTAATTGGTATGGTCCTGCAATTTGATTGGCTCAATGTTTATTCATAATTTTTGACTTCAAGAATTCACATATAATTTTACATATTTTAACAAATTAAGAATTAAGAATCTATGAAAAATTTGAAATGTCTACCTTCTAATTCAAAAATATTATTATACGAATTTTGAAAATCATCAAATTTCAAAACTATTCCAAAATATATTCGTTCAAGTTCACTTCCTCACTAGTCTAGCCCTGGTTAGCCCCTGTTTAATTTCGTCTCGATCCACCGATCCTTAACTCACTATCCACCCGATTTGGGTTTGATAACCTTGTCTATAACTTAGTTTTAAGTAATCCCATGAGGCAAAAATTAATTCCATCTCTACTCCACATGGTTCTTATATTTATATCAAATTTATTTATTTTTTAAAGAAAAGAAGGACTGGATGACCAAGAATTCGAAAAGGGGGCGTTGGTTGGAGAAGAGGTCGAGTATATATGGAGGCAACAACAGCTTTCTCAACGCCCTTTCCGAATACTTATGTATCATCCCATTTTCCAAAAGAAGTATATTTTTTTCAATCAAAACATCATTTTAAATAATCGAGTAGAGCATCGGAGTGATTGAGTAACCGATATGTATATATAAAATGCCGTAAGTCCTGGCCGGATACAACGGCGGTTCAAAACCGTGTGGTTCAAAAGTATAATACAACGTAAAGAAATCTTCAACCGGATCTTCTACGTGGCCTCGCTTTCGCTTTTTCCTCGGCCCTCGGTCCTCCGACTGAAAGTATAGCCGAGATCCAATTTACCACATTGGATCTCGTAATTGTAACCTCATGCTTATAAACAACATATGCGTAATGAGATATTTCTAGAATCATAGCAATGATCCATATAGGAAAACAATACAAGATTATCATAACAATAACCCGTAAAACCGTAATAGTGATCCAAGTACGGTTCCTTGATCACAAGTGCATCTAAGTACGGTTCCATAGACACGGTGCATCTAAGTACGGTTCCATAGACACGGTGCATCTAAGTACGGTTTCATAGACACGGCATCTAAGTACGGTTCCATAGACACGGTGCATATAGCACCGAATAGAATGGCCGTAAGTGTCTATCATGGGGCCTCACCGACTTATACGGCGACTGAATGGCATACCCACATAGACTAGCCTTGCCTTCTGCACCAAACTATTCACACAACATATCATCGCATATATGCATTCAATAATCATCGTAGCTAGTGTTACAAGACGCGAACGTACATACCCTAACAAGACATAGACATACAACACGCCTATCAACTATCACATACAATACACATATCATAAACATCGGCGTTAGTGTTACAAAGACGCGAATGTACATACCTTAACAAGACATAGACATACAACACGCCTATCGCCTATCACATACAATACACATATCACATATATGCATATCATAAACATCGGCGTTAGTGTTACAAAGACGCGAACGTACATACCTTAACAAGACATAGACATACAACACAGCTATTAGCTATCACATACAATACACATATCACATATATGCATATCATAAACATCAGCGTTAGTGTTACAGTACGCGAACGTACCTTCGTTGACGGTCGTCGGTACTTCCGGCGGAAAACGGCACGTTTTACGAGAACGACAAAGCAGATCAAGATTTCTGATATCCTATAATGATAATATCACCATTATCAATATTTGACATTATAACGGGCATTTTAGGTAAAAATTACCATTTTGCCCCTATTCCCCTAATCGCCGTAATTTCGCCAGCACTTCGTTACTTTGACTCTAATCTTCCAAAATTTTGCCAGAACTTCGACCCCACCATGATTTTCGAAATAATGACTAAAATACCCCTATCATATGATATCTAATCATACTTGGAAGATTAAAGACTAATCTAACATTTCTACTCTAACCACCGAACAAAAACTAGAACTTGAAACTCAGCACCGAAAAACTTACCCAGAGCTTGACGCTTTTTCCCCGCAGCTTCTCTCTCTAAAACCTCTCTCTATGTTTTGAATTTGCTAAGGCAAATGGTGTGAAATTTCCAAAGGCTTGCTTGCCTATTTATAGAAATTTTGTGAGGGCATAAGGGTAATTTCCAACTTCTTCTCTTTCAATTTACACCATAGAATTTTTTTGCTTCATTTCTCCTCCACAAGACCCTTCCTGCCGACCTCCCTAGTCCCCAATAGTCAACAAAAAAGTTGTCATGTGTTGATGACTATCTTGCTTTATGAGTTTTACCCGATAGAATTCCCCTGATCGGGGTTCGTATCGCGTAATCTTGTAAAATCTTAGAAATCGAATCACAACTTTGAAGACCCTTTCTCATTCATTAGAAATGTCTAAGTTAACCTCATTTTTGATTCCATACAGGGTTTCAACGGTCCACCAAGTTTCTCGAAAGACGTGCTCTGTTACATTTAATTAAATTCTAATCATCAACTTCTGGACAAAAATTCACTGATTCCAAATATGTCCAGAAAATCATAAACTCATCTCCAAATATTGAGTTACAATTTATTTTCTTCAAATTCTAATTTTATGACTATCTGCCTTTTTTTTTTTCAGATGACTTCGGGAACAACCCAATTCGAGATAAAAATCCACTCTTTCATATTCTTTACTGACTCTAGAAATCCTGTTGGTGGTTCTATATATAGGATCCAATTCCTATCGGTGTTTATTTACTTTGATTACTATTTATATATATTATATTATAATACAACTTGCATAAATATCAAGCTATTTTTTCCTTCCAATTCTTCTTCACCAATTCGGCAGCCACATAATATATATATATATATTATATTTATTTTATTTTATTAATTATTTAATTAATATTATATTTTAATTATTAAATAATTACTTTTCATTACTTTTTCACAAAATTTCCTATTGGTCCATTCTTGGATTTAGGCTCAAAATTACTTAATCTCATTAATTTTTCTCAATATTTTCTAATTAATTAGAAAATATATTTATGCTAATTTTTAGCCATAAACCACTATTTATAGGGTTTTACGTAATTATCTTTGGATTTTCCTTTGTTAATGCTTAAGTAATTAGCCAATAATTACTGAATTAATCCCCACTAATTGTTGATAATTTTCTCAACTAAGACAAGTTATTGTCTCACAAACTTTATACTAACATTGATATTTTACCACCCATGTAAAACATTAAAAACAATGGGGTCATTTTGGTCATTTCAATACTTTTAATTTACCCATCATTATTTCTCTAAGGTAATAATTTAATAAATTACCTAAGTTAGGGACAATATTATTCCTATTTCAAATAAATATTTACCTGCCTCTTTATAATTTTCACAGGGTATTTTATAACCCGTAAATGCGTTTAGGGACCTATTCGCAAACTTCCAAACGTTTTAGGGACCTAATTGTAATTTATTCTATTTTCAAGAGAAACTACCCCAAAAATAAGATAAATTTACCATAAGGTCTTTGAGACCATATATTCACCTATTTCCAATAGGTATTATTTACTCAATATGATACTTATCACAAGTGAGATTTTCGTGGTATTACAACTTAGTCATCCAATCCTTCGTTTTTTAATTTAAATTTTATATAAAAAGGAAAATGTGGAGTGGGGTAGAATTACTTTTGCCACGTGGGATAACTTAACACTAAGTAGTAGAAGAAAATGGTGATATTATAAAAATGAAAAGATAAGGGACTGGGTTATAAGCAAGTCAAAGTTCGTGACCGAGTTGCCTCAAGTCATAGTTGAAGGATTGAGTTACAACTAAGTCAAAAGTTGAAGGACTTAAAAATTAATTTTGCCTTAAATTAATTTTTTAATGTTTATCATAACTTTTATAATGACTAAAATTAAAAAATATTTATGCAAAGTTATATATTAATATCTAGGATATTATTTGTGAGATAAAAATACAGTAAATTAAAAACTATAACACTAAATAGAAATGGTCTATCTTCAACATTTATACATTCCATTGTACATATGATTGATAGTTGTACAAAATAAAGTCAAATCAGGATTACATTTTAAATAATTTAATACATGTGGAGAGAAGCTTGGCTCAACTGATAGAGTTGTACTAACTTTAATTTGTACGTCTCAAGTTTGAGTCCTAAAATGCACCCAGCTTAATCAAAGAAAAATAAACAACGGGAGAGTATTCTCCAAAGTTACTAAATAATATATATATATATATATATATATATATATATATATATATTGATACAAAAATTTTAGGAGAGGGTTGGGCTCACCCACTGTTTCAAGGGCGGGACGCTATGGCTTTGATCCCTAAGGTATACAGGACTAGGAGTATACATGTCTCCACCTCACCTGCGTTTCCACAAGTTCACATCGCTTAGTAGGATATCTCCCCAACGCTCGACCAACTCTAAATAATCCATATATTAATATCACCATGAAGACCTCAATGCAATTTGACTGCAGACTTTCAAAAGCTCAATGCAATCTAATTCATAATAACTATCGACGTGCCTCCAATGTCAAAGTAGTGTTTTAAGTAGCACTTTTATGCTACTGAGTTACACCCTCTGTTTCATAACAAATCTTACAAAAGATTCTTTTACATACATGTTTCATAATAAGTGTCATTCTCATATTTCGAAAACATATTAAATTCTTTTAAATTTGAGAAATTGTCCTTTAATTTGACAATGTAACATTGGGCTTTCACAAATAAAGGATAAACATGTCATTAAAATTTATCCAAGGGCCAATTAAAATAGAAGACTCGCCAAGGTAATATGGGATATCTACCGTTCCAAGTTTAGGCTAAAGGGTAATTTATGAAAATTATGGGTACATAATGGTAATTTTGAAAATTATGCCGGAATTTTATAAAATTCGCCAAAGGCACAAGAAGGTAGAGGGTAATTCCCCAGATTATACTTGAGGTTTGATTGAGGTTTAAAGAACAAAGTTACCAAAAAAAAAAAGAATTTTAAAGTATTATTAGAATTTTGATTAATTAAAGGACAATTAGTCAAATTTAATCATGAAAATACAATGAGGCCTCAAATAATAGGGAAAATGGGGGAAGTTATTTTAATTTTAATTTGAGCTCATTAAATGGTTTCATTCCCTGTAGATGGAAAATTTTACCTTAAAGAATATTTTATTGGCATTTTATTCAAGATTTAGGCAATTTATTGAAAATTATGGGGAAATAGTTAAGGATTAAATTTGAGTTTGAGAAAAATTATGGAATTAGTTCCTAATAAATTGGAATTGTTGATAGTTTCAAATTGATCATATGATTCAAGAATATCCAAAAGTATTTTTCAAAGATTAATCCCATATCAACTAATAAGTGAAAATAAGAGGATGATTAATTATGGTTTCGGAGATGCAATTCATACTCCTTCAAAAGTATAAAGGTCGTGAGATTTTAAAGTGGGAAGAAAGCTGGATGAACTGTTTACCATTAGATCAAAATGGAGCAATAAAATAATTTTTTTGATGGAGGTGGACACAAAATTTTATTAATTTAAGAGATAAGTTTGAGACCACATGAGCTCCCTTTTCTGCCATTCACCTTCGAAACTCTGCAGCCACAAGGAAATGAAGAGAAAATGAAAGTGGGGGAAAGAGAGAGAAGAGAAGGGAAGGAAGAAGCGCAAGTGATAATAGGTAAGAACTTGTTCCAAATTCATCAATCTATTATGTACTTTCTTGGATTTTTGTAATTTTAGAAATGCAAGAAAATCAAGGGGAAATGCTGTCCACTCTTTTAGAAAATTTGGAAATGATGATTTAATGTTGAGAAAGTTATAAGGGATAGGAATTAAATAGTTGATGAAATGAGAATTGCAAAATCACTTTTCTTCCCTTGGATTAAAATCCACAGCCAGAATATGACAGTGAGAAGGAGTTGTTTGAGATTATCAACTGATGTACTTTTGTTGTTGTTGTGTGTGTGTGTGTCTATATATATATATATATATATATATATATATATATATATAAATAAGTTTTGGAGGGTTCGACATCAATCCCCACCAAAGTCGAGTATGGCCCCTGTTGTTGTATATATTATAGTAGTGGATTAGTTATGTGCATAGGTGTAGTTACCTAATATATTAGGTTATTGCTTTAGGACAGTACCATTGGGCCTTAAAGCTATTAAGCCCATACGGTATTGCCCAAGAAACATATTACATTGTATTGGATTCTACTCATTACTTCAATATACAAAAAAGGGTTTTGTGGGTCAATTGTTATTAAGTAGAGTTTTTGTGTATTTTGATACTTCCAAGGTAGCAAAACTGAAAATTTGTTTAAGGTACAAGTGAGAAATTAAGTTTGGAAGCATTGAAAAATAAAGTTGAATAATTTAGCATCAATTAAATACTGAGCAAGATCTCCAAAATCCGGGATATGACAAATGTCAAAGTAGTGTTGTAAGTGGCACTTTTATGATACTGAGTTTGTCCTTCCGTTTCATAATAAATTTCACAAAAACCTCTTTTTACATGTTTTTTTTTGATACAAAAGAGACACCTCAGCTAATACCTAAAGAAGCATTATTACAACCATTAAAATCCTTATAGATCAACGCCTGAAGATTATCCGAAGGAAGATAAATATCATGATACCCTTGATCTCCATGCAGCCTTGTCTTGGCTAGGTAATCCGCCACTTGGTTGCATGAACGAGGCACGTAGGTGAGCTTTATTAACCAGTTCCTTTCCAATTGGGCCCTAACCTCCGTAAGGAGATCAACATCCCTATGATTTCCACTAGGGTGACGAAGAATCAAATCGCGGCATTCATGGAATCGGCCTCAATCCGACTTTCCGCATCCCATAGCCCATGCCATTTTCAGGCCAAGAAGACATGCCCAAATCTCTCAAAGCGCATATAGTAAGTGTAATTCTCATATTTCAATAACATATATTAAATTAGGGTTTAATGTTTAAGGTTGTTGCAGAAACTTTTTTTCAAAGATTCACATAAAAGTGAGTGGGTCCCATTGTAGAAGATGAGAGAGAAAATATTAGTGGGACCCACTCACTTTTATGTAAGTGTTGTAGAAAAAAGTTTTTGCAAAGAACGGTAGAAACATTAAACCCATTAAATTATTTGTTTCCTATTTTCATCTTATTAATGCACTATCAGTGGCCAAATAATATTTAAAGAGCATAGGTGTTTGTTAAGAAAGTACGTAGTAGATTGATTTCATTAAAACTTAGATTATTTAATAATTTCCTTGATCCATGTGAACAAATTTTTGTAACACTTTTATGTAATGGAGAGAGTATATAATTAAGCATAATTAATAAACACAAATAAATGAGAATTATTCCCCCTTTCCATCTTAAATTTCCCTTTCTTTTATCTCTTACTCTCTTATCCCAAGTATCTTTGACTTTCATAACAAATACCACCTTCTTCTCGTTGACATTACTTGATCACCTCTGATCAGAAAAATCCGATAAATATTTAATATCACGCGCATATTTTTAGCTTGTCTAATTTTTATTTACGTTTTAACTCGATCCCCTAACTAAAAATTGACTGTTATCTTTTATTTTTTTAAATATTGTTTATAACAGTATATATCTACTGCTGCCAAATTCACTTTATTGACCAAATATGATTTATTTTCATGATCAAATTGCGTTCAGTTTTATTGTCGTGTGGCTAATATATTACTACCTCAGAATATGGACAGAAGCTTCGTCTACTTTTCTCTCCTGTCGTGTGAGACCCCCTTTTCTCCGACGAGATTCCTTCCTCTCCGATAGCAAGAACCCTTCACCGAGTTTTTCTCGGTCCTTGTTCGTGTGACAGTGTGCTTTTTGTCGTGCGCTCGTTGCTCGTATAATCAAGTTATTGCCCTTGATCTTGTATTAGATGGAGGAAGGTTCTGCAAAGAACGGAAAACGGAACGCAAAGGCAAAGCAACCGAATCTATGCTCCCTCAGTAACGCTCAAAAGGTCGTACGCTTGTCGGACGGTTGAAACCGATAAAAATCTGAATTGAGGCATCGTCATCTCAATGATCAAAAAGGGATGGGGACTTGACAGAGGCATGGAGGTCCACGAAATGACAAACAATAACGCTTTCCTCTTCGTGTTCTCCTCGTAAGCGCACTACAATAGAATATTAAAGGGGCGCCCGTGGTCGATCCTAGGGGCCTTGCCGAACTTACAAGACTGGGATGAGTTTATGGTGTTCCATGAAGTCAATTTTGGATGGTGCCCATTCTCGATCCGGTTCCACCTGACTCCCCACATAGCCTTTGACAATGACAATGCAATCAAACCGGGAACGCTGTTGGTAGGGTTATGCTGTACGAGTCTCCTAAGGTGGATGGTAAGCTTTCAAGAACTTTTATAAGAACTCGAACCCCGGTCAACATTCAAGATCCACTCATCCCCGGTTTTTGCGTTTCAAGACCCCAACGGAACCAATCTGGGTAATGATTAAGTATGAAAGGCTGCAAAACTACTTGCTATGATTGTGGGTGGATCGGACATGAAGCTAGAAATTGCAAGTACCACTGTAAGCAAGGATGAAGACGATATCGAAGGCGGAGTCGGGTAATGGCTTAGGAATACCTCAAGTCGAACTAAGGAAGAGACGCCGGTTGTACATGACAGAGGGTGGGATGAGGGGACGATGGTGCAAGTGAGACCACCAGCCAGTAACGACGGAGCCTCCCACTACCCAAAGATTGCACGACGACAACCCCAGAAAGGAAGCTACACCGATCCCGGCGAGAAATCCGCGGCACAATTATGGAGAAGCGCTAAAAAAGGCAATGATACGGGCAACGAGAAAGAAAATATTCATGATCCGAACAATGGACAAATCAACATTAATGACCCGGTCAAAGCTCACATGAATAAGGGAATAACAATTGTTGAAATCCCTACAAATATGGAGGCAGTATAACTCCCCCTTTTCGGAAAAATACCCGCGAATCAATTATGGAGAGGCACCGAAATGGACACTAATAGGGGTGTAACATCCCAACTTTTAAAAGCAAGATAAATTTTTTTATCAAACATCATTTCAAAATGATCGAGTAGAGCAACGGAGCAATTGAGCAATTGATATGTATATATAAAGTGCCGTAAGTCCGGCCGGATACAACAATGATACGAAACCGTGTGGTTCAAAAGTGTATAACAACGAAAGAAATCTTCATAGGATCTTCAAGCAAGTCTCCCGCCGAAGTTTCTACGCAGTCGCTTGTCTTTCTCTGCAGCTCTCGGCCCTCCCGATCCCGAAGCTATGTTAAGGGTGAGACCTGCACCGGATCTCGAGTAACGGTTAACCTCATGTTTATGTATACGGACAATGAGACATTAACAATACTAACATCACTCTATTACAACCCATGCATATGTATTGCCCTCGCATGCGGATAGATTGCACCTAGCATACGACAGATTGCACCCGGCATACGAGACATATCCTCTAACCACTATATCCACTCAAACAGTATAACACATCTGCACACACATACCACATATATGCATACCATAAACATCAGAGTTAGTATTACAGTACGCGAACGTACTTTCGTTGACGGACGTCGGTATTTACGTCGAATACGGTCGACGACAGTAGGTCGAAACGTAATCGGGGATATCCTATCAACATAACAATGTTCTTGTTAAGGATCTATCATTACAACGGACATTTTTAGTCAAAATGACCATTTTACCCCGACCCCCTAATTGGCGGAATTTCGCCAAAGACTTCGTTACTTTGACCTTAATTTTCCAAAATTTCAACATAACTCTTACTCCAATATAATTTTTGAAATATAAATCATATTAATTAATGATTCACATCATAACGGGCATTTTAGGTAAAAATTACCATTTTGCCCTTCTACCTCTAATCGGCGGAATTTCGCCGAGCGCTTCGCTTCTTACACTTTTCGGGACTCAATCCCTACCAAGTTTTACCTCTTTAGGCATCCTTCAATGCAATGAGGCCTAAAACAATAGTAGGAATTTTACTCCTACTTACTAAATCTATCTAACAATTCTACTAACTACCGAACTAAAAGCTAAAGACCGAAGGACTTACCCGTTGAAGACTTCTGCAGAATTTTTTCCAGAGCTTCTCTCTCTTCTTTCTCCCTCTAGAATTCGGCCAAGGAGCTCAAGAGGATGGTGTGAAGAATTCAAGAGGGGTGGCTACCTATTTATAGAAATTTCTAAGGACACAAAAGTCATTTTCTACTTTGATCTTAAACCATGGAAAATAAGACCAAAATGGTGTTAAATCCTTGTCCATGGAAACATGCTGGTCGACATTCAAGGCTGAAGTGGCAGCCTCCAATTGATCCAAAACTGATGACTCAAGCTCACTTTATGCCCGGCAGCGATTTCCCGATCGGTACCCGATTCGCGTAATTTCGGAGAAATCCCAAAATTCTGGATTTACAACTTTGAAGATATTCTCTTCCTCATCAATAATATCTAATTTAACTTAGATTTTGGTCTCTTACAGGGTTCCAACAGTCCAGTTGAAGTTTTCTCGAAAAACGTGTCCGAACGCGTCCGGTTTCAGAACGCATTTCTGAAATCATCAACTTCTTCAGAAAAATTCACTGATTCCAACTATGTTCAGATAAATTCAAACTCATTCCTAGATGTTGAGTTAGAATTTATTTTCTTCATATCCAAAAATATGCCTATCTACCTTTTCCCTATTTTGTTTTATTAGGAAAATGCACAAACGGCTTGAAATTAACTTAGGAAGAGGTCACTTGAAGGTAAAAACTCACCGATCAATATTTTACCTTGACTTTGAAATTCCCATTCCTAGATCTCTAGATAGGATCCGTTTCCTATTTATTTGATTACTATTCATCACAATTAATTATAATATATAATATTACAAGTTGATATAATATCTATATATTATGTTTTCATTATTATCTTCATTTTTGCCTGCACAATTTCGGTCAAACAATCTGATCCTTTTCTTTAATTTTCGTTTTTATTAATTATTTAATTAATTAATATTATATAAAATAATTATTTAATAATTATTTTTATATAATTTTTACAAAATTTCCCTATTAGTCCATTCTTGTATTTAGGCTTAAAAATACCTAAACTCATCCATTTTCCTCAACAATTTCCAATTAATTAGCAAATATGTTTTTACTAATTCTTGGCCAAAAACCACTAATTTTAGGGTTTTACATAATTATCTCTGAATTGCCTTTGCTTATACTTAAGTAATTAGCCAATAATTACCTAATTACTTTCTTATCAATAGTTGATAATTTTCTTAATTAGCATGCCTCATTAACTCATAACTTTTGTATTGACATCTTTGTTTTCATGTCTCCTGCATTATCTTAGCATTTACGGGGGTATTTAGGTCATTTCCTTACTTTTTGGGTATTCTTCTACAATTTCTCCTAGTTTGTAATTTAATAAATTACCTAAATTAGGGACAATATCCTTCCCTATTTCAAATAGATTTTTACTTGCCTCCTTTATAGCTTTCACAGGGTATTTATAACCCACAATGTATTTTAGGGACCTATATGCAATTTTCAACATTTTAGGGACCTAATTGCAATTTATCTGATTTCAAGGGAGATTACCCTAACAACAAGGTAAACTCAATACAAGGTGTTTGAAACCTCATATTCACCTATTTTCAATAAGTATATTTCCAAATTTTGATATTTACCCTAAGTGTGATTTTTAGGGTATTACATTTCTCCCCGAAAACGAAAGGAAATCACCAAGAGGGGTGAATTGGGGATTTTAAAACTTTTATAATAACTTTGCACCCAAGTCGAAGCTAAACGTAAAGAGATAGGGAAGAAGAGCTTGACACGAAAGTTTATCTGGTTCGGTCTAAATTCTTGACCTACGTCCGGTCCCCCGACTCTGCAGGTTTTTCTACTATCACTTAACTCGGATACACACTCGTACTCAAGGATTATCCTCTCTCTAGGATACACTCCCCTTACAAGTTGTAATATGAAATCCCAATCTCCAAGTCCCCTTGACTTGAGATTTTTACAATGAATGAATAATTTGTATAAAAGCTCTCTCACGAGAAGATAATGATAAACACCGAGGCTCTTTGTATATCAAAATACAATACAGAAAGAAAACTGAATGTATAAGAACTCTTGAGCTTGCTTTTCGTTTCTGCTTAATCTTTCGTGTCTTTCGAAGTTTGTAATCAGCTCCTTATATAGTGGTGAGTTGCTATGTGACCGTTACTTCTCAACTTAGCATGTTCTTCATTTGAAATTCAGTTTGATGAGGATTATAGCCGTTGGATCCTGAATTTCGGCTGATTAAATTTCTGGACGCGTGAAATCATTATGCCTTCTGATTCTTCGCGCTAATTCAATGATTCGTTTGATCCAATTTAATACCTGAAACATTCTCAATATAGAGTGGTTAAATATATTTGAATATACTAAATGAATGCAATCAATTCGTATAAACATGGTAAGTTTTGTAGTTTAAAAGAATCATTTTAGAGTATCTGGTTTATCTTACGAGAGCAAACTCGGAGTTTGATGTAAACTCGGAGTTTGTATTTTGTTTCACCATGTGAACTCGAGTTCACGAAGGTAGGCTCGAGTTCGAATGCTCTCTACGCTTTTGTCGTATGAGCACTGAGTAATATCTCACAAGCTAAGCGTGCTCGAGTCCATTAGTGATTAAGCTCGAGTTTAACACTATTCATGCCTAAGAGTTTTGGTTACTAGAAAGAGTGGATAGAGCACGAGTACAAACTCGGAGTTTGTACACTTGCTTTTCTTTCTTCAGATGAAGGGCTCGAGTTCATATTCTTAGGCTCGAGTTCAGCTTAGTTTATTCCATGGCTTATTGAAGTGAACTGGAGGTTTGAACTCAAACTCTAGAGTTTGTAAAGAAGGAAAACTTGGGAGCTCTCACAAGGGAAAACTCGAGCTTGCAATAACAGCTCGAGTTTACCTATTTTGTAAACTCTTCTTCGTTTGTCAAACCATAGAGTAAACTCTACACAAAAGTATTAGGCTCGAGTCCATATACTTGGGCTCGAGTGTTCATCAATTATAGCCATAGAAACAAGTGAACTCTACTAAAAAGGATAAACTACGAAGTTTAAAGAGATACATTTTAATTAGAAAATCTTCCTTGCATGGGAAAACTCGAGCTTGTCTATACGGGCTCGAGTTTACTCGTTTGTAAACTCTTTACTATTATATCATGAGGGTTTAGGCTCGAGTCTATTTACTTAGGCTCGAGTTCGTTATGCTGAAAATATCCTGATGAGCTCTCTGTTTTGCAGAAAACTCGAGTTTGCTTAGTTAGGCTCGAGTTTTGAGGTGACAGAATGATTTTGACTCTTTTGTCATTTTAAAAACATTCGTACTTGTTTACAATTGTTATTAATCATCAAAACACATAGAGAACTAACATTCTCCCCCTTTTTGATGATGACAACACTTGTAAACAATTAACTCCTTTAAAAACATTGTTTTGATCATTTGAAATCATTGAAGCATAAGTGTTCGGTGTAAATGCATCGAATTAGATTTTAACATTTAAACATTGATTCTATCGAGTTAGCGACTTGACATAAATCATAACACATATTGTCATTGCATAAGCTAAAACATTCAACGGTTTACAAAATGACATTTAGAGTTTCAAGCATACATATAACTAAAAAAAAATGACAGCTTGACAACTTGACTCCTCCTTCTTCACTTCAACTCTTCTCCCCTTTGTCATCATCGAAAAGTGAAGGATTAGATGAGATAGAGGTTGGTGAAGAATAGGATCATGGGTAGATGGTTCGGGGCTATGGAGGTTGGGATTGGTTCGGAAGAAGGTGGAGGTGCCGAAGAGCTAGGTCCAGTAGAATTGATGGGTGATTTTCTAAAATTTTGTCCATTTTGTCATGGAGGTGGACATAGACACCAAAAGAGTGGAGATGCTTCTTGAGTGATCTCCAATTTGATCCCCGAGACCTTGCACTTTCTCTTTGATAATCTCATGTTCAAGAATGAGATCTTCTTGTGCATCGAGAACTCCTCATATCCTTTCTTGACTGTGGTGAATCTGATTCTATCTTGGAAGAAAGATCAGAAACAACTTGGGCAATGTAAGTCTTTATTCTTTCATCCAAATCAGAGGGAAAGGATTGTGGTGGAGGTGGTGCACTTTGAGCTTCTTGAACTCTAGATTGAGTAGCTCTGGTTCTAGTAGGTCTTGAGGGTGCTCTGGAATGATCACTTCCTTGATCAAAGCTTATCCTCATTAAATTTAGGATATGCTGGCCAAATTTTCTGGTTTTTCGGGTTTCTCATTGGTGGTAAATACCATACCCTTTCATGAAACATAATCACCGAGATGAGGCCGGCAAAGGGTATACGGGATGTTTTTCTTCCATGGAAACGAAATTTGAACATCTCTTTAAAGATCCAATCTCCTATGTTATGAGGGACTTAATCTATGATAGAGGCAAAAATAGGGAAGTCCTTTTTGGCAAAGTGAGTGAAATTGCCTCCCTTTTGTACTAAGTTTCTAGTGTATATATACCAAGCAGCTCTTTGCTTTGGGGGCATTGATATGGAGTGAAATCCAGAGTCTCTAAAGCATCAGGTACAGGCTCATCGGGTCTGAGGAGTGAAAAAATTTGCCTATTTGTATAATTTGGAGAAGCAACGGGAGGAGGATTTTGGATTTGGAGGAGGAATTAAGGTATGCAGCGATGATGGTTATCTGTTTTCCTCTAATAGATGTGGTAATCCTTTCCTCAACCAAATTTCTATCCTCATCCAATAAATTATCACTTTGCATACAATAGTAAAAGGTTTTAACAAAGGATGGACTATATGAGGCTCTAATGGATATGAGAGGTTCAAATTGTCTAAGCCAGTGGGTAAGATCAAGGTTACATTCCTCTTTTAAAGCATCTAGATTGACATACACGAAGGGCAAAAACTCTTAGCCTCATAATTTTCTTGGAATCGTATGGCATCCTCGCCATATAGAGTGACATCCTCGCTAGAGAATCCTTTAGGGATGGAGGAATGATTGTAAATTTCAAATAAGGATGGGTTTTCTCTAGATACCTGAGGAACAGAGTGTTGTTGGTGATGGGAGGATGATTGAGCTTGAGAGCTAGTTTGACTAGTTGTGGTCTTTCGAGACTTGTGTATCTGTTCTTTTCCCCTTCGAGGTGGTGTGTCAGCAGTTGAAGCTTTCTTTGAGGTATTCATCTTGACTGTGGTTATTGGAGTGGCTTGGGTAACGGGAATACCAGGAATTTGCTTGTCAATTCCATGTTTGAATCGTTTGGGAAACGATTTTACCCTGGGAGGACGCTGAGAGATTTTTGTTTGATCAGTTTGGGGTTCTTGAGGATCAGAGGATTTGGAATCTTGGGTTGCGGATCGTTTGGACGCCATGTTCTCTGTTTTTCGTTTGAGGAGATTGAGAGAAATTTTGGGAGAAATTAGGTTTAGGCTCGAGGGTGAGATAGAGTGAAGACGAAAAGTCGGGTTTTTAAAGAAATTTTATCGACGCAAACTCGAGTTCTCAAGTGTAGGCTCGAGTTTGTGTAACGTTACACACGGAATTCAAGAGTGTATGTGTGAACCCTTGAAATTTCTTGCTAGGCTCGAGTCGATCACATTGTAGGCTCGAGTGCATGCAGTTCTCCGAGGTGGATTGCTCTGTCTCCCTCGAACTCGAGTCTGTTCACTAATAGGCTCGAGCCGTCAAGATCTCTCGAGATGAGTTGCTCTCTGTCTCTCGCGAACTCGAGTCCGTTCACTAATAGGCTCGAGTATGTCAAGATCTCGAGATGAGTTGCTCTCTGTCTCTCGCAAACTCGAGTCCGTTCACTAATAGGCTCAAGTTTGGCGACGTGATAGTTGCATTTCTTCTTTGGTTCTTTCGAGCTCAGTCTATCTTTGGTAGGCTCGAGTTTGTGACAGCTTTACTTGCAGTCGATTGTTTGGGATTTTGATTTCAATATACATCCTGCATAAAACATATCTACATACTCCGATGCTTAAGTTAGTAGACTCTAATCATTAAAAACATAACTAACATTTGGATTACTCATGACTCATTGGGATTTACCATTCCCAATTCTCTTCTTATGAATACAAATTGTTCTTTTGCTAGTGGTTTGGTGAAGATATCAGCGAGTTGCAAGTGAGTTGGGATGAACATGACTTTGACACCCTTCTTTTGAACATGATCTCTTATGAAGTGATGTCTGACATCAATATGTTTGGTTCTAGTGTGTTGAACAGGATTCTTTGCCAAACTTATTGTGCTTGTGTTGTCACAAAGAATTGGGATTTCTTTGAGATGAACTCCCAAATCACACAATTGTTGTTTGAGCCAAAGAACTTGAGCACAACAACTTGAGGCAGCAACATACTCGGCTTCGAGTGGATGACACAGCCACTGTGGTCTGCTTTTTGCTGAACCAAGATACTAATGAACCTCCAAAGAACTCACATTGTCCACTTGTGCTTTTACATCAGTCTTGTATCTGCATGATCTGAATCGGTATAGGCTACTAAGTGTTCATGTTGATCTTTGGGAAACCATAATCCAAGAGTCTTTGTATCGGCAAGATATCTAAAAATTCTTTTAACATGTTCACATGGGACTCCGTGGGGGTAGATTGGAATCTAGCACACATTCCAACACCGAATTGAATATCCGGACGACTTGCAGTAAGATAGAGTAATGATCCAATCATTCCTCTATATTTAGTGATGTTGAAGTTAGTCCCCTTTTCATCGCATCCGAGTTGCAGTTGAACTCATTGGAGTATCTGCTCCATTACAATCGACTAGACCATATTTTTTTAATAGATCTTTCGGATACTTGGTGCGGGAAATGAAGATTCCATCATGGCGTTGCTTGATTTGAAGTCCAAGGAAGTAATTAAGTTCTCCCATCATGGACATTTCAAATTCTCCTGCATTGTCTTGGCAAATTCTTCACACATAGTATCATCAGTAGCACCAAAAATAATGTCATCAACATAGATTTGAACTATTAAGACATCACCAAGTTTATTCTTCTTTATAAAGAGAGTTGTATCTGCTTTTCCTCTAACACATCCTTGATCAAGAAGGAAAGTGCTTAACCTCTCATACCAAGCTCTAGGAGCTTGTTTAAGACCATATAAGGCCTTCTTGAGGTGATAAACATGATCTGGATGATGTTCATTTTGAAAACCTGGAGGTTGTTCAACATAAACTTCCTCTGTATAAAACCATTTAAAAAGGCGTATTTTACATCCATTTGAAAAAGTTTGAATCCTTTAACACAAGCAAAGGCTAGAAGAACTCTTATAGCTTCCAATCTTGCTACTTGGAGCATAAGTTTCTTCATAATCAATTCCTTCTTCTTGATTATAGCCTTTTGCAACTAGCCTTGCCTTATTACGAATGATTATGGCGGATTCATCACATTTATTTTGAATACCCATTTAGTACCAATGACCGGGATGGTCTTTAGGTCTGGGTACCAAGTCCCAAACTTGGTTTCTTTCAAATTGATGTAACTCCTCTTGCATTGCTATAACCCAATCAATGTCTGAAAGGGCTTCATCAATTTTAGAGGGTTCAATTTTCGAAATGAAAGCTGAAAAGTAACTTCATTCAAAGTGCTTTTTCTGGTTCTTACTCCTTGATTTGCATCATCTATCACTTGATCCGCAGGATGACTCTACCGTATCTCCATGATTTTGGTTGAGTTTGAACACCGTTTTCATAAGCAGTGATTACGAGTATTATAAACTCTATATGCTTTACTTCTACTTGAATAACCCAAGAATATACCTTCATCAGCTTTGGAATCAAATTTTCCCAAGCTGTCCTTACCATTATTATGGATGAAGCACTTACATCCAAAGATATGCAAGTGAGCTAAGTTGGGTTTTCTTCCTTTGTAGAGTTCATAGGGAGTTTTGTCCAATTTCTTCCGGAGATATGCCCTGTTTGATATGTAACAAGCAAGGTGCTCATAGCATCCCCAAAACACTTGAGATGTTTGGTTCTCATTTAGCATTGATCTTGCCATTTCAGAAGCACTCTATTCTTTCTTTCAACAACTCCATTTTGTGTGGGGTTCTTGAGCCGAGAAGTTATGATTAATTCCCATACTATCACAGAATTCTCCAAAGGCATGATTCTCAAATTCTCCACCATGATCTGTACGAATACCTGCAATAGAGAATCCTTTCTCGTTTTCCAAGGCTTTTTACTCTAGCTGGTCCAACTAAATCCATATGGAGTAATTGGAGAGGTCTATTAGTTGATATTTTGTTTTCGACTTGAAAGAAGATTTGGTTTGTTTACCTTTTTGACATGCATCACAGATCATATCATTTTTAAAAGAAAGTTTTGGTAAACCAATAACCAATTCCTTTTTCTGTAGTTTATCAAGTTGAATCATATTGACATGTCCTAAACGTTTATGCCATAACCAACTTTCATCTAAGTTACCAACAAAACATTTTTCAGAATCAGAATTGTTTTTAGGCAGATTAAGAGTGTAACAATTACCTTCTCGAGCTCTAAATAATGCCTTGGATTTAATATTATCTAAGGAGAGCAGCATCCTTACTTACAATCAAACATTCTTCCGAATCAAAGATGACTAGGTTTCCTTTGTCCGTGCTTTGACTCACACTCGAGGAGGTTGTGACATAATCCATCCACAAGATAAACATCTTTGATTTGAGGTCCATTGCTATTTCCAATTTCGCCAATGCCAAGCAATTCTTCCGACTCATTTCCACCAAATGTTACCTTGCCACCTTCCTTATGTTTGATTGAAGCAAACTTGGATTGGTCTCCAGTCATATGTCTTGAGCATCCACTGTCAATGTACCACTTATTGGGATTTGATGCTCTAAGACAAATCTGCATAAGAGGAGATATCATCTTTTAGGTACCCAATATTCTTTGGGTCCTTTTGGGTTAGTTTGTGTCTTAGGAATCATATAGGATCCCTTAGGCACCCATTGATAGTTTCCTATGGTTTAATTGATCTATCTTTCTTATGAAAGCATGAAGAAGTAGTATGACCTTTTTTATTACAATAGTTGCAATGTGCAAAAGGATTTGAGGTATGGACAGATTTTTGAAAATAATTCATGTAAGGTCTTTGTCCATGTTTCTGCCTTTCTTTTGTCATAATCGCTTGTAACAAATTCCCGATTTGTCATTTGTAAATCTTTGCCGTTTCAAAATTACCTCAAGCATTTCACTTCCTCTAGTGAATTTTTCAAGAGTCTTTGTAAGGTATTCATTTTTCTTTTTCGAATAGAACATTCATCACATATGATATTTTCAGAACCGAAAGATTTTCTACTTGTTGTTCAAGTGTTGTATTCTTCCTTTTAAAACAAAATATTTTTCAAGAAGTTCATCAAATTCATTTTGAACAAGTTTGTATTCGAAGACAATTCATTATAAGTTGGTTTTGCATCATGATTAGAACAAGTAGAGTTTTCCTTTTCACACGTAAAGATAGCGTAGAAATCGCTTGAACTTGTTCTTCTAATAGTTTGATTTTTCTTTTTGAAAATAAGAGCTCTTTTGCGTTTTCTTAAATTCAGATAAAGAGAATCATATGTTGAAGATAATTCATCATAAGGTAAATCGAATTACTTACCTGTCCGATTCCTCTTGAGCCACAAGGCGTAGATTGGCACTTTGTTCCTCTTCGCCTCATCTTCATCGATGAGCCGTTGCCCCATATAGCCGATACATAAGCTCTTTTCTTGAACTTATTGAATTTCTTTCTTTGTTTTTCAAATGAGGACATTCTCGATTTGATGTGCCCGGTTTCTCACATTCATAGCATGCTACAGAGGTCATTGATTCGCCTCGAGATTCTTCAATTGCAGTGACCTTGGCTTCCCATTCCTTGGTGAGAATATTTAGTATTTTCCTCACTTGGGCAAGTTGTTCATATTCTTTTCCCAAGGCAATGAGTTGATTGATCAAAGTGAGTGAACTGGAGTTGAAATTCACCAATAGATTCTCCAAGCTTCATCTCAATAGATCATATTCAGTCATGAGAGTATTGATACGATTTTCTTTGATCGCAACTGCTCCTTCATGAGCTATTTCAAGAGCATCCCACATTTGCTTAGCCCATGGCAAAGTGCACTTCTCAAATACTCTTTTTGGCCAAGAGCACTTTGGAGCAGATGAATTGCCTTCATGTTGAGAGTGACTTGTTTCTTATCATTGTCATCGTACTCTTCTTCTTTCTTGGGAGTTCGATGTCGCCTACAACCGAGGAAGGAACATAGTTTCCTTTCTCAAAGACCCTCCACAAACCAAACTCGAGGCCATTACATAGACCCCGAACTTAGCCTTCCCGTAATGAGTAGTGTTCTCCATTGAAACCCGGGCCTGGTTGATTGAGGCTCCATCTGGTAGAATTCCTTCCATTGGATCTTTGTGTCTAGGATGTTAATCCTTCAAATTGACAACCTGGCTCTGATACCAAATGAAAACGAAAGGAAATCACCAAGAGGGGGGTGAATTGGGGATTTTAAAACTTTTATAATAACTTTGCACCCAAGCTGAAGCTAAACGTAAAGAGATAGGGAAGAAGAGCTTGACACAGAAAGTTTATCCTGGTTCGGTCTAAATTCTTGACCTACGTCCAACCCCGGCACTGGGTTTTTCTACTATCACTTAACTCGGATACACACTCGTACTCAAGGATTATCCTCTCTAGGATACACTCCCCTTACAAGTTGTAATCAAATCCCAATCTCCAAGTCCCCTTGACTTGAGATTTTTACAATGAATGAATAATTTGTATAAAAGCTCTCTTACGAGAGGAGATAATGATAAACACCGAGGCTCTTTGTATATCAAAATACAATACGTAAAGAAAACCGAATGTATAAGAACTTGAGCTTGCTTTTCGGGGGTCTTAATCTTTCGTATCTTTCTAAGTTTGTAATCAGCTCCTTATATAGTGGTGAGTTGCTATGTGACCGTTACTTCTCAACTTAGCATGTTCTTCATTTGAAATTCAGTTTGATGAGGATTATAGCCGTTGGGTCCCGAATTTCGCCGATTAAATTCCCGGACGCGTGAAATCATTCTCGCCTTCGATTCTTCGCGCTAATTCAATGATTCGTTTGATCCAATTTAATACCGAAACATTCTCAATATAGAGGGGTTAAATATATTTGAATATACTAAATGAATGCAATCAATTCGTATAAACATGGTAAGTTTTGTAGTTTAAAAGAATCAGGGATGAAACCAAGAATCATCATTTTTGGCTTGTCTTAAACTCGAGTTCTCCAAGTCGTGCTCGAGTTCGTAAGGCTTTTTAGAGTATCTCGGTTTATCTTTCGTGAGAGCAAACTCGAGTTTGATGTAAACTCGGAGTTTGTATTTTGTTTCACCATGTGAACTCGAGTTCACGAAGGTAGGCTCGAGTTCGAATGCTCTCTAAGCTTTTGTCGAATGAACACTGAGTAATATCTCACAAGATAAGGGTGCTCGAGTCCATTAGTGATTAGGCTCGAGTTTAACACTATTCATGCCTAAGAGTTTTGGTTGCTCGAAAGAGTGGATCGGAGCACGAGTACAAACTCTGGAGTTTGTACACTTGCTTTTCTTTCTTCAGATGAAGGGCTCGAGTTCATATTCTTAGGCTCGAGTTCAGCTTAATTTATTCCATGGCTTATTGAAGTGAACTGGAGGTTTGAACTTAAACTCGGAGTTTGTAAAGAAGGAAAACTTGGGAGCTCAACAAGGGAAAACTCGAGCTTGTAATAATGTGCTCGAGTTTACCTATTTTGTAAACTCTTCTTCGTTTGTCAAACCATAGAGTAAACTCTACACAAAAGTATTAGGCTTGAGTCCATATACTTGGGCTCGAGTGTTCATTAAATTATAGCCATAGAAACAAGTGAACTCTACTCAAAAAGAATAAACTCGGAGTTTAAAGAGATACATTTTTAATTAGAAAATCTTCCCGCCATGGGAAAACTCGAGCTTGTCTATACAGGCTCGAGTTTACTCGTTTGTAAACTCTTTATTATTATATCATGAGGGTTTAGGCTCGAGTCTATTTACTGTGCTCGAGTTCGTTATGCCGAAAATATCCCGATGAGCTCGCTCGTGCGTAAAACTCGAGTTTGCTTAGTTAGGCTCGAGTTTTGAGGGGGCATGAATGATTTTGACTCTTTGTCATTTTTTAAAACATTCGTACTTGTTTACAATTGTTATTAATCATCAAAACACATAGAGAACTAACACTCTCGTTAAACAAAATTTCGTCCCCGAAATTTTTACTTACCCACTAAATATTTCGTACTCATCCCGTTTTCTGACTATACGCGTTGGATCTTTACTGGCTCGCTCGCCCCCCGTCGATCAAAATTTGGTTTGAGCGATTCACCGTAAAGATCTTGTCATTTCGTACTTTGATATATGATGTTTCCCCCGTAGTTCGCAGACACACCGCTTAACACCACAAATACCAAAACGAGATACTTTAAATGTTTCCATGGCTCCCATACACCATGATAACACAAAATACTCATACTCTATGACACGATCAATCTAGCGAATTGTACTAACGAAGAATCATAGATTACGGCTCGTAAGAAATCCACGCATTTCACGATTTAGCCGAATAACTAATACCTAGTTCATGCAATGCATAGAGAAAATTCTTACTAAGAGAGGTAGTACTGACTCTCTTCTCGGAAGTTCTTTCGTCCATTGTTTTGCCACGCGTGCGTACATTCGGCCCTGTGTTCTCAGGGCTCCTATCTTTCGCAGCCTATCTCGGGACAGCTTCGGGGCAATGTGTCCTGGGTTTCGACATCTATAGTGCAAATCCTGGTCTCTCCACATTTTTCTCCCAGATGCCCAAAATGATCTGCCCCCGCCTCCGGCATCCGTAAAATAAACCTCGTCTACCACCACAGCCTACTGTGCATGGTACTTCCTTCCGCAAATGTGACACTTGGCCGGGCTATCGGCATCCTCGGGTTGCTCGTTGCTCATACTGAATGGTCTCTGTTTTCCCTTTGCGAGTCCCTCCATGGTGCTCTCTCTTCAAGCGAGGAATTCTCACGGCTGACCTCCTACGATTCGCACTGCAAGTTTAAGGGCCAAGGGGGCACAGCCCTTTCTCGTTCGCTCAATCAACCGGCAAGACCCCCCCTTGGCCAGCCACAAGCCAGAAACTCGCCGAGATACCAGCCTCTTTCTTATCTCATATTTTAGTCCCGGGTATCAACCTATTCGCTCTTCCGTGCTTCGTTATCATTACTCTTCGATAATACGCCAGTATCGCGACAGATTGTAAAGGCATAGTAATCGGGTCGAAGGATTCCTCAGAACCTTGTTGGATGCTAAGAAACTCCGCCTCCTTGATCACCTGTAAGGCGAGGAGGAAATATTGTTCATTGAATTTCCCATGAACTTCCCCATGCGACCAGTGGCAATATCGGGTCCGCAAATCGTGGCGACGCTTCTTCCACCAGCTCTCCGCATCACCATCGAGCTTAAAGATCGCGAGTTGAGCTTTCCGATCATCTGGGCATTCCATAATCTCAAATATTTTCTCCGCACTCGCTGAATCAATCCTCACCAATCTGCTTCTTCCCGTGGAAAGACGGGGTGGCTTGAGCTATTAAAACTGGAGTGACCCAATTCAGTGGCCCGCAAATCTCCCTCGTCGTGGAGGTGACTGGGACCTATCAGATCCCTCAGCTTCCTCATCGTGTTCATCACTCTGCTCGTTTTCTTCTTCTTCAGAATGTTGTTCTTCCTCAAAGATTTCGATCCTCTAGTTGTCTCTCGCTTTGTCTTTCCTATCTTTCTTCCAGATGTACATCAACAAGAGCCCTCGCCTCCCCCAGAGTTCCCCTTATCTCCCGCATTTCATTTTGCTCCGGTTGGTTTGGTATTTCCGTGTTCGTGTACCGGCCGTACTGGGGTCCTCTACTCATCCCCCGCCTCGGCCTCGCCCCGACCTCGGGGCCGCCTCGACCTCCTGGCCGAGTTCCTCCCAGCCTCTTCATTCGCCATGTCGTCCTCTTTTTCCTTTATTAAGGGAAACCCTAGAGACAGTGGGAAGACATTTCACATAACGCAGACTTTATCACTCTAGTCTCTAGACTCTATCACGCTTACATCAAGCTCCCAAACTTTTATCATTCTAGTATTCACACCACGCTCTTACCTTTATCATATCGACAACAAATACACTCTATTGTACGTAGTATTTCCACACCGCAAATGACACACGCAACATTTCGTCGTCAGATTCTCGTTGGTTCTTTCTACCCAAAAACATATGCGAAGAAAATAGATCAAATCTAGTTTTCTCCTTAAGAGTACGAAAATTCACGTAAATTTTTCTCTCGAGCAGAAGTTCTCAACATGGGTCAAATAATAGGATAGAATTACCGCCAATGCAAACCTACGATATCGAATGACCGTAGACTCAGAGATTCAGCTAATTGAGCTATCGGAGACTCGATATCAGAAAGCATCGTGAGACTAATATCGTGGTTAATGGGAACTAATATCGATTATCGTAATTATCGAGATCGACATCAGGGTTAATGTAAACCGATATCGTGATTATCGGACCGATGTACCGACGTAAAGTGGTACACCGGTTCGAATGGTATACCGGTTCAAACTGTACACCGAAATGAGGTGGTACACCAACCTTGGCCTTATATCGGTACTCATTTTCAAAACCATGCTCCAAAATTTTTGAAAAGGCTTTTAACCTAACTCCGTTAATCGAATAGAATGGCCGGGTAAGTGTCTATCATGGGGGCCTCGCCGAGCTTATACTGGCGACCAATTGGCTTACCCACATAGACTAGCCTTGCCTTCGGGGCTTTCAAACTGTCCGTCCGTAACATAGCTAAATTCATGCCGGGACTATCAGCTTCTCCGATACCAAAATGTAACATCCCAACTTTTAAAAGCAAGATAAAATTTTTTTATCAAACATCATTTCAAAATGATCGAGTAGAGCAACGGAGCAATTGAGTAACCGATATGTATATATAAAGTGCCGTAAGTCCGTTTGGATACAACAAATGGGCAGATACGTAAAACCGTGTGGTTCAAAGTGTATAACAACGAGGAAAGAAATCTTCAAATGGATCTTCAAGCAAGTCTCCGTAGAGTTTCTACGCAGGTCGCTTGTTTCTCTCTCTGCCTCTCGACCCTCCCGATCCTCGAAGCTATAGTTAAGGGCCGAGACCCGCACCGGATCTCGTGTAGCGGTTAACCTCATGTTTATGTATACGACATGTGGACATTAACAATACTAACATCACTCTATCACAACCCATGCATATGTATTGCCCCCAGAAGATGCGACATGATTGCACCCGCCATACGTACATATCCTCTAACCACTATATGCACTCAAACGAGTATAACACATCTGCACACACATACCACATATATACATACCATAAACATCGTAGTTAGTGTTACGATGCGAACGACATATTCGTTGACGGATCGCCGATTATTTGCGGAATACGAGACGACGGTAGGTCGAAACGTAATCGGGGATATTCTATCAACATAACAATGTCTTGTTAAGGATCTATCATTACAACGGACATTTTTAGTCAAAATGACCATTTTACCCACGACCCCCTAATTTCGCGGAATTCGCCGACGCTCGTTACTTTGACCTTAATTTTCCAAAATTTCAACGTAACTCTTACTCCAATATCATTTTCGAAATATAAATCATATTAATTAATGATTCACATCATAACAGAATTTTAGGTAAAAATTACCAATTTGCCCTTCTACCCCTAATTGACGGAATTTCGCGTAGACCGCTACTTACACTATTCGGGGACTCAATCCCTACCAAGTTTTACCTCTTTAGGCATCCTTCAATGCAATGAGGCCCAAAACAATAGTAGGAATTTCACTCCCTACTTACTAAATCTATCTAACTTGATTACTACTAACTACCGAACTAAAAGCTAAAGACCGAAGGACTTACAGTTGAAGACTTCGAGAATTTTTTTCAGAGCTTCTCTCTCTTCTTTCTCCCTCTAGAATTCGGCCAAGGAGCTCAAGAGGATGGTGTGAAGAATTCAAGAGGGGTGGCTACCTATTTATAGAAATTTCTAAGGACACAAAAGTCATTTTCTACTTTGATCTTAAACCATGGAAAATAAGACCAAAATGGTGTTAAATCCTTGTCCATGGAAACATGTCTGAGTCGACATTCAAGGCTGAGGTGGCAGCCTCCAATTGATCCAAAAGTGATGACTCAAGCTCACTTTATGCCCTGGTCTGCGCAGATTTCCCGATCGGCACAGGATTCGCGTAATTCGGAGAAATCCCAAAATTGGATTTACAACTTTGAAGATATTCTCTTCCTCATCAATAATATCTAATTTGACTTAGATTTTGGTCTCTTACGGGGTTCCAACGATCCGAGTTGAATTTTCTCGAAAAACGTGTCCGAACGCGTCCTGGTTTGAACGCATTTACAAATCATCAACTTCTTCAAAAATTCACCGATTCCAACTATGTTCAGATAAATTCAAACTCATTCCTAGATGTTGAGTTAGAATTTATTTTCTTCATATCCAAAAATATGCCTATCTACATTTTTCCCTATTTTGTTTTATTAGGAAAATGCACAAACGGCTTCAGAATTAACTTCCGGAAGAGGTCACTTGAAGGTAAAAACTCACTGATCAATATTTTACCTTGACTTTGAAATTCTCATTCCTAGATCTCTAGATAGGATCCGTTTCCTATTTATTTGATTACTATTCATCACAATTAATTATAATATATAATATTACAAGTTGATATAATATCTATATATTATGTTTTCATTATTATCTTCATTTTGCTTGCACAATTTCGGTCAAACAATCTGATCCTTTACTTTAATTTTCGTTTTTATTAATTATTTAATTAATTAATATTATATAAAATAATTATTTAATAATTATTTTTATATAATTTTTTACAAAATTTCCCTATTGGTCCATTCTTGTATTTAGGCTTAAAAATACCTAAACTCATCCATTTTCCTCAACAATTTCCAATTAATTAGCAAATATGTTTTTACTAATTCTTGGCCAAAAACCACTAATTTTAGGGTTTTACATAATTATCTCTGAATTGCCTCTGCTTATACTTAAGTAATTAGCCAATAATTACCTAATTACTTTCTTATCAATAGTTGATAATTTTCTTAATTAGCATGCCTCATTAACTCATAACTTTTGTATTGACATCTTTGTTTTCATGTCTCCCGCATTATCTTAGCATTTACGGGGTATTTAGGTCATTTCCTTACTTTTTTGGGTATTCTTCTACAATTTCTCCAAGTTTGTAATTTAATAAATTACCTAAATTAGGGACAATATCCTTCCCTATTTCAAATAGATTTTTACTTGCCTCCTTTATAGCTTTCACAGGGTATTATAACCCATAATGTATTTTAGGGACCTATATGCAATTTTCAACATTTTAGGGACCTAATTGAAATTTATCTAATTTCAAGGGAGATTACCCTAACAACAAGGTAAACTCAATACAAGGTGTTTGAAACCTCATATTCACCTATTTTCAATAAGTATATTTCCAAATTTTGATATTTACCACAAGTGTGATTTTTGGGTATTACAGGCAACGAGTAGAAAAGCTTTCATGACTTGAGCAATGGAAAAATAGCACTAATGACCTTGGTCAAAGCTCACATTGAAAAGGGTATAACAATTGTTGAAATCCCTACAAATATGGAAGCAGGTATAACCCCCTCTTATGCGCATCACTCTTCTCATTCCCATAATTCACCACTGGATGGGCCCAACCGAATTATATCCAAACCCATATTGACCTGACCGACCACACCGCCATCAACCGAAACCCGTGACCCTACCATGCACCCATAATTACCATGTTGACTTCCCGATGGGACGAAGACCCCAGGACTTTGATTCTACCTATAACTCGGTCTTTCCCCAATCTCTACAAAGAATTCAAAGGCTCGAACTGGATCCACTTAAAACGCCATGAGGACCCACTAAAGGAGGACCAGCTCCTCAACCCCACCAAGCAGCGCTTGTTGTTCTTAGAACAAGCCAGCGAAACCACCCCAATTACCCCAATCCCAACCCCGACCACCATCCTGGGGCTAAAAGTGTGAGTTGTCGAAAAATAAAGAATAACATCCGGGAACCAAGGGAAAACATCGCCCTAAACACCATACTCACCAACTATAGCCAACTCCTCTCATCCTCCGTCTCTTAACACACAACCCGACCATGACCAAATCACTTCTCTACCCCTTTGTGACACGGCTAGAAACGCCAATGGTTGCCACCAAGCAACCATCTGCTTCGCCATGAGTATCCTAGCCTAGAACTGTCAGGGGTTGGGGTTCCCCAGTAAAACGCCTTAAAGAGGTCTCATAGTACTAAAAACCCCATCTCGGTCTTCTTGATGGAGACAAAAATAAAAATTCCTATGTTAGCAAAATCAGAAACATTGTGGCTTCAAGAGGAATGGATTGTGGATCCTCGTGGAATAAGCGTGGCCTTGCCTTGTTTTGGGATAAAAGTACCATTGTAAACATCATTTCTTCATCCCCAAATGTCATTCATACATCAGTTTCTGACCCCATCACTGAGTTCCCCCATTATATTTCCTTTGTTTACGGCCCCCCAACAGAAACTGACAGGTTATTGGTGTATGAAAGTGTCACCAAGTTTGCGCAATGGACAAAGAGCCGGATCTGTTTGGGTGATTTTAACGATATTACATCTTACCAGAAAAGCAGTGAGGGAATCCAAGAGCAATCAGAAAATATTGAACTTCCAAAATTTATATCCGATTGCTCTCTTATCGACTGGGGTACAACGACTTTGGACTCACTCCGGTGCAATCGTAGAGAAGGAGGAGCAATCATCAAAGAAAGGATTGATCGAGCCATGGAAAATGAAGATTTCTACCATAATTTTCCTTTTGCTCAAGTTTTCATGTTGAACCCTTAGGGTCCGACCATCATCTCCTGTTTGTTAATTTGAATCATGTCTCCCATAATAAAATAAGACCTTTCGTGCTTTGAGGATTATTGGACTTCCCATAATAATTTTTGCAAGTTGTTCATGATAGTTGGGAGGTAGGAGATCTCCAATAAATCGATTATTGAAAAATTTTCCTTACTCCGAATAATTGTAGAAGATGTTTAATCAAATGGAGTAAGAAAAATTTCCCTAACCGAAAGAAAGAAATTGAACAATTGAAATCCTATCTAACTTTTATTCGACAGGATACAGAATGCTAAAAGCAAAAGGAGGAGGTCGCCATCCGCATCGCATTGAAAAGCTTATGGACCAAGAAGAAAATTATCGGTGGCGGCGATCACGGATCATATGGATGCAATCAGAGACAAAATTCAAAGTTCTTCCATCTCTACCATCATCGAAGAAGAAGAAATAACATTCTAAGCATCAAAGATGGAAATGGCGTGTGGACCGGTGATAAAAGTATTATAAATAATTTGTTCACTACCTTTTCTTACTAATCTCTTCTCTCTTGTGGCCAAGACAATTCTCGGATGTAGTGAATTTCGTGGATATCAAAATTGATAATGCCTCAAATGAGTTTCGTTACACCCCATAACTCGAGAGGAGGTCCGCATAGCAACATTTGAATTAGGGGCTCTAAAGCCCTTGACCCAGATGGCTTCTCGGGTAAATTCTACCAATTCTCATGGGAGGAGGTTGGTGACACATTGGTTAGTATGGTCAAAAATTATTTGAGCATGATCTTGCCCTTGAAAATATTAAAGGTACTAATATCACTCTAATCCCAAAGGTAGACAAGCTTGGGATCTGTTTCACACTATCGTCCGATTGGCCTCTCGCAATTTTTCATATAAAATCATCTCCAAAGTTTTGGCCAATCGAATGAAAGGGTGTCTTGACAAATGTATCTCCCAAACCAAGGGGCCTTTGTCCCCGGCGATTAGTTCAAGATAATATTATCATATGAAGTATTCCACTATTTAAGGCGAAAGAAAACAGGTAATAAGTATGAATTTGCCTTAAAAATGAATATGAGCAAGGCCTATGATAGGGTTGAATGAGATTTTCGAGACATGTTTTGTTACAATATGGTTTCTCTCAAAATGGGTTAATCTTGTTATGAAATGTGTGGAATCTGTACATCTTAACCTTTGTATTGCAAGTGAAAGGATTTCCTCCATTAATCCAGAAGAGGGCTTCGCCTGTGGGGACCTCTATCACCCTACCTGTTCATTTTGTCCCCGGAAGCTCTCTCTTGCATGATTAATAAGGCTGTGATGGATGGACAATTAGTGGGAATTAAACTCACCATAATTGCCCCATGTTAACACATAGTCTCTTCGCAAACGATGCTTTGTTTTTTATGAATGCGATATCCGGAATTGTCGGGTCCTCGTCGGGATTCTTCAAATCTACACTTAGCATCGGGACGCGGAAAACTTGGAAAAATCAAGTATTGTTTTCTCATAAAATACACCAGAGCCCACTCAAAGCGCAATATATGTGATACACTGGCATTAGCGAAAGCGTGGATCAAGGTAGATATTTGGGCATTCCAAGTGTATGGGGAAAAACCAACCATCGAGGCCCTCGCATATGTTCGAGAAAAGTGAGCAAAAAGGTTTTGGGTGGAGTAGCAAACACCTATCTTTTGCAAGGCGGGAAGTTATGATCAAGGCAAGCCATTAATGCCATCCCTATTTTCCCTATAACGTGCTTCAAGTTTCCAGTTAGAACTGTAAAAGAACTAAATAGCTTAGTTGCGGACTTCGGTGGGAGGCCAAAACACTACGCACCGGGTTACCTGGAAAAAGCTCACTCACCCCAAGGTTGAAGGAGGTATGGGATTTAGAGACTTCTTAAAATTCAATGATGCCCTCCTTGCAAAATCTGCATAGCGATTAACACGAGAATCCAAATGAACTATGGGCACAAGTTCTTAAGGGTCTATACTTCCCGAATGCATCTTTCCTTGAATCAAAAAGGGACACCGTGCCTCATGGGGTGGTCTAGTATTCTTGAAGGAATAAATCTTATTAAAGAAGACATGTCTTTGGCAAATAGGTAATGGGAGCTCGTACGGATATGGAAAGATAGGTGGATTCCAACCCTTCCTCCCCGCAAATTAGGAACGGAGAATGAGACGCTAAAAATTCTGATCAAAGAGTGGAGTCTTTATTATCCAACGTTCAAGGAAGTGGATTTTTCTTCAATAAGGCATGCTATCGATGACGTGGTAGTTGAGGCTATCTCCTCCATCCCCATTCCTAGGACACTGTTGAGGACAAGATGCGGTGGACTTTATCGACAAATGGCACTTACTAGGTCAAAATGGGGTATTATTTTTCAACTCCACCTTCTACAAATGATATCCCGGGCCGCAAGGATGTCTACCCCATTGTCAAGCGATCTTTGGAAAGCCACACGGAAAATCAAGATCACTCCAAAAGTGGTAAACTTTCTATGGCGAATTCATCCGGATGCCATAGCCACCAACTGTGCTCTTTTCAAACGTAAGAGAGGAAATGCGAGTTATGCCCGTTGTGCCAAACAACTAAGGAAACAATAGAACACCTGTTCTTTCATTGTGACTGGGTAAGGTGTGTGTGGTTTGGGTGTAAATTGTCCTCAAACTTGACTCAAGGAATATCAAAAGCATCGAATTTGGTGGCAAGATCTAATGCAACCACAAACTCTATTTACCGAGAGCGACATAGCGCATGTAAGCTAGATTCTCTGGTATATTTGGAAGAGCCGAAATGAAAAAAATCTTCAACTAGACGAGCGACCCTACCACGGTTATAGAAAAGGCTTCTCCTTCATTACTCGGTTTCGGAAAGCATGCACTCCTGTGAGCACCGATGATAAGGTTTATACCCCCAAAGTAATTGCTTCTGGGCTCCGCCCCTCGAATGGTTTGAAAGTGAACCTTGATGGAGCATTCAATGAGCATACAGAGCTGCTGCAATAGGCATCATCTTCCTTGACCATTATGGAGAGATGAAATGGGCCTTTGTCGACAAGGTAAAGTCTCTCTCTACCCATGATCGAGGCTCTAGCACTTAAAAGAGCTCGATGATAATGCAAGACACGGGAATAAGAACGTGATCTTTGAATCCGACTGTCGAAACCTTGTGCGTTGCATGGAAAAAAACAAGCCCGAGGTTTGTGAATGGAAATCTCGCAGTATTCTTGAAGACGTTCTTGGAGTGCTTGATCGAACCTTCACTCGTGATTCATTTTATCCTCGCTAGGAAATCAAGCGGCCGACTCGCTTGCTGCAGCTACTAGTAAGGGGTGTGCCCAATCGGGTGGGTGGAACAACCCTTACCCCTTTGCCTCGATCCGAAGGAAGATGTGAAGAACCTCAAGGCAATCATGCTGTGACCCATCACAGCCGATCGACCCTGGTTGACAAGCTTTTTTATTTTAGGGACGATGGCTTTTGTCTTCGCCTAGCTTTTTGCTTTTTGATTTTCTGTCTGTTTTGTCTTTTCTTTTCTAGGTTGCTTGCGTTGTTTATTTTGTCTCGCTGTCTTTGGTTTTTCGCATGTTGTTTTGTATCTCAGCAATTCTGCTTCAGTAATGAAAGTTTTAGAATGGTTCAAAAAAAAAAAAAAGAATTCAGGTATAATATATAAATTCACATTTTTGTATGTTTGTTTTTATTCATTCATCGTCCAGCTGAACGAGATCAACCCACGCAATTACATCTGCAAATGATAAATTCTTTTAATTTTCTTTTTCATTTTTCCCACTTTTATTTTATATTTTTCAATGTAATATCCTTGAAGTCATTTTCCCAAGGTCTCTTAAAACCTTTCAAGCAAACTCATAACTAATAGATAAAACTTCTACCAGCTTGATATTAAGTTCCGTCGATGCCTAAACGAACACGGTCATTACGAAATTGACAATATCAAAAGGCACAAAAGGTACCACGACATCAAAGTCGTTTGTCTTTTATACACAACTCTACAAAATTAAAATTAGTGGTTGAGTGTTGTTTACAAATTTAACCTATTTAAATCTATAAATATTTTCATCACAATATAATATTATTATTTCATTGTTAATGTAAAAAACACATGATCCTACAGCATTACTTGTTTACCTCTGTTTTTCTATTCCAAGAAACATATATCTCAACATCCACCATTTGATGAGAATGAGTCATCATATCTGAAGAATCTCAGTTAAAAAATAGATGAGCCACTTTTCATTATCAATTTTACAAAGTACAAATATCACTATAATTTTTCTTAATAATTTATTATTTAAAAGCTAAAGTACATACTTCGCCCTTTATGATAACTTCCTTACCTACTAAATATATATGTCATTCTATCTTTCTAACCAACGGTTCTCATAAACACTCAAGTGAAATACATGAACAAATTTTTTTGCTTAACGTGTATGTAACAACGTTGGCTTTACCGGGATGATATTTTAGTTTGAAGTCATAACCTTTTAGAAACTCCATCCATCCACCTCCTCTGCCTATTGTTAAGCTCATTTTAATCCACCATATACTTCAAACTTTTATGATCACTAAAAATTTCAAACCGTGAACTATAGAGGTAGTGTCTCTTGATCTTTAATACAAATACAACTGCTGCCAATTCTAAGTCATTGGTCAGGTAATTCTATTTGTGTGGCCTAAACTGTCTCGAAGCATAAGTAACAACTTTTCCTTCTTGTACCAATACACATCACAAACCTTTCAAAAATGCATCAGTGTACAAGGTGTACCATAAATCAAGATTAATAATAACCAACACTGGCGTAGAGGTCAACTTCCTTTTCAATTCTTAAAAAGCAGCTTCACACTTGTCTATCCAAATAAAAGGTTGATCTTTCCTGGTCAACTTAGTAAGCAACATTGCTAACTGTGAAAATCCTTGTATGAACCTTTTATAGTATCCAGTTAATCCCAGGAAACTTTTAATCTCAGTCACAGACTTTGGCTGTTTCCACTGAAGAACTGCATGAACTTTGGTTGGGTCCATCACAAACCCTTCAGCTGAAACAACATAGTCAAGGAGCTTCACTCTCTATGCCAAAACTCGCACTTGCTCAATTTTGCATAAATCTTGTGGTTTCTCACCAATTGAAATATTGTTCTAAGGTGTTCTCGGTGTTCCTCTTAATTTTGAGAGTATATGAGAATATCATCTATGAAAACCACCACAAACTTATCTAAAATATGGTATGAAGATCTAGTTCATGTAGTCTATGAATGTCGTTGGAGCATTAGTCAAACTAAATGGAATTACTAGAAGCTCATAGTGGTTGTATCGTGTACGAAAGGTTGTCTTAGAGACATCCCTGCTTTAACTCTCAACTTATGATATCCTGACCTTAAGTTGATTTTGGAAAATACTGTTGAACCCACAAGCTGATTTTGCAAGTCATCAATCCTTGTAGAGGGTATTTTTTTATGGTGATTTTGTTTAGTTGGCGGTAATCAATGCCCAATCGCAAGGTCCCATCCATTTTTTCACAAATACAACAGGTGATACCCACGGTGATACACTTAGTCGAATAAATCCCTTCTCAAGTAGTTCTTCCAATTGCTTCTTCAATTATGTTAATTTTGCTGGAGCCATCTGATAGGGAGCCTTAGAGATAGGCTCTGTCCTAGGTACCAGATCAATCAAGAATTTTAATTCCTACTCAAGGGGCAATCCAAACACTTCCTTGGGAATACATTAGGGAACTCATTCACAATTTCAATTTTATTGATCCCTTCTATCTCAACTTGAATAGAAAAGAAAACCATATAGGCTTGACATCCTTATTTGATACAAATTTCAACTTGAACAGTTGGTAACAATGGAGGGCCACTAGGCACGACTACAAACACAGAATACACAGGCAAAGAAATAGTTTTTGTTTTCCACTCAAGTTTAGCTTGTAAGCTAATCTATACCTACAATCACATCAAAACTCTTAAGGGGAAAACAAATAAGATCAATATTTCTTTTATGACTATCAAACTCTAACACAAGATTCAAACATGTATTAGAAGTTTTCGCAGAAGATCCAGCAGGTTTTGATACATTTATATCAAAAGGTGACTCACAAACATGTAAGTTTAACCCTCTTTCTCATGATTCTCTCTATCCTTCCCTTGGCATTCTTCATTTTCCTCTCCATAATATGATGTATAAGCTTTAAAGGTTTTGAAGTTTATGAATTTGGTGCGTTAAGAATCAAAAGGATGCCATAAATGTCTCTCGAGACGAATGTGATTATGATGGTGATATCTCTTTGTCCGATCAAGTTTGCAAGTCTTTTGAGTCAATAAGGGTTCCTTTTCTTTTTGAGGTCTACACAGATGAGAAAAGATAAGGGAAGGCAATTAGGTAAGCTTTTGTAAAACTTCGGGCCTATTTAGGAAGGTGGTGGGGGCTAAAAATCACTTTAGGAAGGGAAAAAGCATGGTGGGAGTGAAATGAGGTGTTTGGGTTGGCATTTCTTCGAATGATATTTTAGGCAAAAAACTACTTTTAAGAAGAAGCCATTAAGACTTGCTTTTCATAGTGCAGATGGCTTCTACCACCACCAATCCAAACATAAATCACATTTACAATATGACCTTTATCATATCTTAAGTTTGCAAAAGTCAAGTTGGAAAAAAGTTACTTCTACCACTGCTAATCCAAATGGGCCTTTTATCTTATTTAATTTAGATTTCCCTTTTCCTCTTGTGTTCATTGTATCGTTTAGCTGGGGTGAAGATGATTTTCCTACTCTACTTTTATGGATTTTATGGATGAGGATGATTTATGCTTGGGTCTATAAGCGTATAGTAATGGCCCTTTTATGGATTTATTTACTAACCAATATCGTTTCGTGGTTGAAAGTAATAAGAAAAAGTAATGGCCCTTTTATGTGATTTAACAAAGACACAATGTTCGTTTAGTGGCGCCTCAAAGAACCACATTGTTGCGTTCTGGATTATGGCCATTTTACCTCCACATATTTCATAACTATTTTTATTCAAAGTATAGTATTTCCTTTCTTCATGTTGTTTAGCATATGTTGGTCGATATATTATTCCATTAGCTATATTTAACACTTGCAATGACATTTTTCCCTTTAAAGTACCTTAGCTTCTTTAAGAGGTGTGAAGTATTTCCCTTTGGCCTCGTTTGGTATGAGGAAGATTTAAGGGGGGAAAAGAAGATAAAGGAGGAAAAGAAATGGAAGGGAAGATTGAGAGGAAATTTAAAAAGTTGAAATGTTTGGTAAACATAGAAATGAAATGTAGGTTGAGGGAAAATAAAATGTTTGGTAAAAAGAAAAGGAAGTTGGTTAAGTGGGAATGAGAGGTAAAATACCTATAATGCCCCTAAAAACAACCACACCTTCTTCATCGCTCTTATTTGTGACCTTCTTCCTCGCTCTCATATGCGACCTTCACTTCTCAATGGTCGTCGGTGCCCTCCTACTTCATCCTCACACAGTCGACACAGCGACACAACACAAATTGAAAAAAAGTTTCAAATCGATTGAAGAAGAAGGGATGGAAGGATTTACAGCAACAATGTGTGGAGGAGAAGGAGCCAGTGCGGCGGCAACAATCAAGACAAGTGTAGCCCCTGCATTAAGAGGAGAGGGTCAGTACAAGTGAAGCAATCTGATGCACACAATTGCCTAATTGGTTCCACTTGAAGCAATATAACCTTAATTTTCATTCAATGCAAGATGGGTGCAAGCAATTACAATAATGCAATTTGGCCTTCTCAAATGCTACATAACAATGAAGGAAAGCTTGGATACAAGCACCATAATGCACCCCACAAATGGTGCATAAAAACCACGACAAATAATAGTTGTTGCTATCAACGTTCAAACTTTGCTTATTTGGTTTGAACAAAATATTTACGTTCAAACGTAACATGCAACAAAGCGCCTTCGTTTGAATGAAAAATCTCATAGTGCCTTAAGTTATGCGGTGAGAAAGGCTCCATGTTTAGAGCCACAACCTGGTCGTTCAACATTTCATAACCCTATATACACAAACTACCAAAACACCAAAACACGTAAATTGATTGAAAATTGTTTCATACATAGCAAAGTTTTTCCTGTTTTGGCATAATAAAGTTCTTCCGGATTTCTCATAACAAAGTTGTTCCTAACAAATAATTAATTAAAAATCACCTGATTCATGAGTTAATTAAAAATCCAGCACAAGCAAATCCCATGTCTGTGTCATTTCCATTTCCTTCCTCACCATTACCCAACCCACACACATACAGCTTACCAACGCATGAATTAATTAAAAATCACCAACTTCCTTCCCAAATAGTAACTGTGCCTGAGTCTCCAACTAGAATAAACAAGGCATCAACGATTTTCACAGCTTAGAGAAAGAACAATAACCTATTCTCTCTTACCTTGATTCGACCTTCGTTGCCTCTTACTTCGCTTCTAGCTTCAACTGTCATTGCTTGCTTGTTTGCCACCTCCTTCTTCTTGCTCATCGCTCGCATCTGGTTTATAACTTCTTATAGGGGCTCTTATGTCCTAAAAATTCACCGTCCTAGGAAGATTTTGACGATCCCGCCATTTTTGGAGGGATTTCAATTTCCTACATTTATGGAAATATGGGGCTAGCGGAACTCGGTTTGATGAGAAGCTGCGCGCCAAACGTGTTTTGCTCGTGGGGACTCGTTATGTTCCCGTGAACTCCCAACTGTTCCTTGTAATGACGGGTCCTTATTTTCTTTTTGAATGTGAAGTATTTCTCTTTAGCACTTGTGTTGACATTTTCGATTTATTATTAGTTCGTTTGCGGGTGAATGAAAAGAATGGGAATCGAATGGAAAAAGAAATGTGTTAAAAGGATGGAAAGAGAGATACCCAAAGAAAGGAAAAGACATTAAATATGTTAAAGGGTTTTTTTATCAAAATAAAATAAAAGGTTTGCAATCTTGCGCCCTACTTCCCATTATTTCCGTTCTCTCCCCTTATTCCCATTCCTTCTGTTTTTCATTTTAGGATGGTAAGTCAATTAAAGAACATGTTATGACAATTTTCTCTTTGTATTTCGCAGGCTTCTTTTATTTATGGCAAATAGGTTAGGGACTATCTATAGAGGAGACTATTAGCATGAGAAGTTGTAATGCTCTCTTGCACAACTCAAGAGACCTTTGATTTATCTCAAGAAGACTTGGGATAAGACTTTCCTTGTGATTTTGCGTGGGAAGTTATCAACCATATATGACCTTGCTTTATGATTATCTTGCTTATACATCATTGGTATTACACATATACACTTGTAATTTCTTCTAAATTTCTTTTCACAATTCTTATTTAATTCCATATGAAAACTAACCCCACTGTACACACACATGCTATGTGTTGGACCCCTTAAAAGCTTGATAGGAGAAGAAAAAAAGCTAAGTGGAAAAAAAAAGCCCAGATGTTATGTGGTGTTTGGGGAAGCTTTTGACAACTGGGTTTCTCTAAATAAGCTTATTTTTGGAAGCCGATCCATGAGCGTTGAGTGTTGGGCATGAAGTTGACCTAGTCTCTCACACCTCTTCCCATCATCCTCGAAGCTCGGAAGAAGATACTCTCATCATCCCCTCTCATCATCCCCTCTCATCATCCCCATTTGGACCATCCAATTTTTGATCCAACGATCCGAGGGCCCTTCCAAAAGCACGCGCGGTCCGAGGGTCCTTCAAAAATTGGACGGTCCAGATGGGGATGATGAGGAATAATGAGAGGGGGCGATCATGAGAGAAACCGAACTCCTCGAAGCTCCTATCATCCTCGAAGCTCACACATCATCGCTTGGTGATTTTCTTGAGTTAGAACATAGATTCGGCGATGGTATGTTTCACAAAGCACGGTCGCGGAGCTCGAAGGAATGGTCATGGGTTAGTAGAGGAATAGTGGACCTACTCTCTCGTTGTTGACCTAGTCTCTCACACCTCTTCCCATTGTTCTCGAAGCTCCCATCGTCCTCGAAGCTCACATCTTCGCTTGGTGATTTTCTTGAGGTGGAACATAGATTCGGCGATGGTATGTTTCACGAAGCATGACCGTGGAGCTCGGAGGAATGGCCATGGGTTAGCAGAGGAATAGTGGACGAGTGTTATTCGCAAACAAAAGAGTTCTCCCTCCGGCCACCGATATTAATGACGAAGCTTCAACGGCGGGGAGTTTTTACAATAGATTCCCGGTTTCACTCAGTGGGATCTATAGTGGCGATACATAATAGATAGGATAGGATCCAACTTTGAATTTTGAATTTTCAATCAAATAAAAAAATGAAAAGAAAAGGGGGACTTTGGGTTGTTTGGTCGATAACTAATTACTAATTAGTAATTAGATTACTTTTCAACATTCGTTTCATCTTGTGGTTGGAGGAGGAGGAGAAGGACAAGCATGGTCGAACTATTATGTGTATGAGATCGATGGTGCTGGAACTCATAGTTTGATTTCGTGACGTGTGTGAAGAACAAGCTTTATGCCCATTTTGTGAATGCTCCGACGCTGGAGTGGAACAGAGATAAGGAGATTCTAAGGCATGTTCATGCGTCTTTTAAGACTCGGGGTCCTTTTGATCTTTTGATTCTTGAGTTTGTCTTTGGTAATGCGTGATTTTCTATATGATCAACATGTTTGTTGCTTGCAATTCTGCTATGTCTTGGTTTCAATCGAAATTGAAATTAGCATAGCCCCTGTTTTTAACGCTGTCCAAAATAGTGAGCTATCTCTTATTCTCACGCATATTGATATTATTACTTTTCTCACCCTATGTCATATATTCGAACGACATAGGGATATTGTTACTTTTCGATGGTGATATTAATCTTATTGGCATGGATTAGATAAGAAGAACCACACCGATCGTCTTTAGTTTTTTTTTGTCAATCTCATTGTTTTTTTGGTAAAAAGATCATTGATCATTTTTTTGGTAAAAGAGAGAGAGTCGATAGCCTCATATATTAATATTAATATTTCGATGGTTGATATTTATCTTCAACTATCACAATATATACAACTAATATTAATATATGTAGTATTCAATAAAATTCATACATTTTTCAGTCATTTTCTATCTCAACTAGCTTTTCGATAATAACCCAAATGCATTTCCGTTTGGAAAAAGTCACTTCATCACCAACAATCCAAACACAAATCATATTTATAATCTGATTTTTATCCTATCTTACTTCTATAAAAGTCAAATAGAAATAACTCACTTCTTTCACCGCGACTAACCCAAACGGATGTAATTCGTAATAAAATTTCCTTTTCCACCGAAAAAGTGAATGATGGCCAAAATCAGCATGATTGATTCATTGTGCACACTGTATTGGAATATAAAAATTTGGTATTCAGCATAAGGTACTTTATAAAACAAATGAAATAATTTGATTCTACCCACCAAAAGCATCACCGCTATAAGAAGATATAAGATGATTAATAATACATTGTAAAAGGCAAAAATGATGCGAAACTTGCTAAAAAATTAATCACATTCTGTACAAAAAAATTAGTTTATTATCCCTAGGTTATGACTGTGTGTAAAGCTATCCTAGTGTGAAGAATAATATACATGGAAGAGGAAACTGTTTTCCGAAATTGGAGAAAGATGCACAAGTGTGGTTTGAATTTATATTAAGAAAATGTGAAGTTGACTCATAACACTAATTGGTACATCTCGATCATTTGAGAACAAGATTCTTAGGGTCACGTAATCATAAAATAACACTTCATAGCATTTAAGGAAAGGAACCTAATTGTCCGACAACCCTACTCTAGAAAAAATAATAAATATCTTCATCTTACCTTATGGCCTCCAACTTTATAAAAGTTCTTGGCATATGCTTACCCGGTTCATGATATTTGATGATGATATTTTGGTACGAAACATAATAGTAGAAGGCTCAACACCGAACAAAGCAAATGCATCATGCATCATCTTCGAAGTGCAATATCTTACAGACAACAAAAGGCTTGTGAAAACATCACCAATCAAAAATCAAAATTTATACGAAATGTATGGGAATGATACCCTACTCTTAATTATGAACAAAATGATTATAAAATAACGATTATCTATATCTATGTTAAAGGGTTGACTTTTTAACACAAAGTCAAATATGTATTGGCTACTGTTAATTAGGTAACGATGTAAGTCGTTAGGAAATCAGAAATATATTGTAATCAAGTAGAATCCCTATAAATCGTGGATTAAGGAAATCCTCATTAATGACCATTAAGAGCCATCAATACTAAGGCTCTCTCCTATTGTATAAATGCACATCATTTGTACATGAATAAATAATACATTCGACTATATTCTTTGTACTTTCACATGGTATCGTAGATTAGGGTTAGAACTTAGGGCTAATTCTTCAATATTTTTCGTTGGCATCCCCGTTTCGCGTTACAATGAAAGAGAGAGTGAATGTTTGGGTTCTATGTTTGGTGGCTCTTAGATACACCCGCCACACCAACGACGCTCCGATCGGCATTTCCCAGTGGTCCGATCAATTTTTAACCGGCGTGTGATCTCACGCGCCGTCGACAATTTGTCGGTTTTTCACGCGCCGCCGCGTGAGTCATATTTCCGGCGAGTTCTCGTGTTTTCTTCACATTTCCGGCGTCAAATTGCTTTCCTCGACATCTTCCCCGCAATTTCGTGGTGTGGGTCTCTCCGATTAAGGACTCGACAGAGGTATTTGTGGCATTTTTTTGCTGTTTTAGTCCATTTTTGCCATCCGGTGGTTGTTTTTTCTACTGTTTGGTGGTTGGTGGAGCTGCTTTGCCTTGTTTTTGCTGTTTGGTAGCTGGTGGGGCTACTGCCATTTGTGTTTTTTGGTCGTTCTTCCAATCTGATTTGCCTTTAGTTGGTATTTGATTGGTCTTTCTTTACACTCTTGATATTTGTTGTTTGGAACTTCACTTATTGTTTGTTGTGGAGTTCAACTTGCTTCAGTGAGGCTCAATGGCTACTTCTACGTCTAGTTCTTCGCTTGGTCTTGTTACGGTGTAATATTGCTTCTAGTCTTGCTACTTCTTCCTCGAAGTGGATCATCGATTCCGTGCTACCGATCATATGACAGTAACCACCATTTTTTTCCTCGTATGCGTCTTATGCCAAACCTTCTAGTCTAAAAAGTACCAACGATTCTTATTCTCGTGTTCTTAGCTCTGCACCGCTCAACCTACCCCGTCCGTTTCCTTGTCCCATGTTTTTAATGTCCCCGACCTTGCATTTAATCTTGTCTCCTAGCAAGCTTACTCAACAATCAAATTGTTTAATCACTCTATTTCCCGACCATTGTTTGATTCAGATCTCACGACGAAGCAAGTTATTGGTAGAGCCTATGAATTTGGTGGCCATTACTTCCTTGAGGGTCTCCCTTTGATTTAGTCCATTCTGATGTTTGGGGTCCATGTCCTGTCGAGTCCAGGCCTGGTTTTAGGTACTTTGTTACTTTTGTTGATGATTTCTCTCGTACCACCTGGCTCTATTTAATGAAAACTCGTTTTGAGTTGTTTTCCCACTTTTGCAATTTATATCGTTGCTATTCTCCCACTCTTCGGCGTTATCTTGTGTCTACGATGTTACATTCCATGAGTCAACTTCGTTTTCTGTCTCTACTCCACCTCCACCTCCTCTCTCTACCGATGACCCCTCCGACAGCCTTGATGATCTCTTAGTCTCGTACAGCTTCGCTTACCACCGGTGTAAGCATCCGATCCGGCACCCGCTAAACCACCTATCTATCATGTTTATCGAAACGCCCTAGGGCGAGTAATGTAGTTGATCGTGTTCACGACCCACCAATGACTCGCTTTGATGTCCGATACGGCATCAATTCCTTCGAAACTCGAGTTTGGTTTTGGAAACTCGAGTTTAGGTGTTACGAGAAGAACTCGAGTTTCTAAACTTTTGAAAACTCCAGTTTTAATTTGAAAACTCCAGCTTTTGAATAAGCAGATAAGTTTCCATTTTTCAAAGATTTATGGAAACTCGAGTTTCACGTTGCAAACTCGAGTTTAGACCAAGCAGAGAGTTCCGCTAAAATTGAACCTTTCCCGAAAACTCCAGCTTTGGTATGGAAACTCCAGCTTTGAGATTTTTGACTTAAACTTGTTTTTCATCAAAAAGTCCAAAACTCGAGTTTGTCACTTAATGACTCGAGTTTTGAACTCTTCTCAAAACCAACTTCAAAGACCTAATCGCGACATTCTTCTCTCGGTTGAAGAAAACTCGAGTTTGGTTTTGGAAACTCAAGTTTAGGCTTTTAATGAAAAATGAAAACTCCAGCTTTGATGAACAAACTCGAGTTTGTGTCACTAGTTTTGAATTTCAAACTGACAAATTTGTGAATTCTTTATGTTTGAATCTAATACTTCATATCATCACTCATTACTATTCCTAACTATGTTTAATCAGTTTGTTAGTGAGTTTCGATGACTTAAAGAGAATTAAATGAAGCATTAGCATAAAGCATAAAGTGATGTCGGTTCATTAAATGCAATGTCCAGAAAAATTGCATCCTTTTGGACAATCATTCTACACACGTTGCAAAGGAATTAATGTTTCCTTTCCACATCCAATAGTTGATCTTCCAACGGATTAAAAGTCAAGAAGTCAAGCATAAACTGCTCAAATGGATGGATTAACCAAAGAGTAGAGAGAAGAAGATCAAAACTTCAACTAATCCATTTTTAATGTTGGCAACGGTCACATTGAAGATTACAACGGTCATTTAATGTTCTCTTGATATAAATAGAGCTGCATTCAATTCTTCTCAACAACCAATCTGTAGAAAACGAAAATCATTCAAGTTTCCAACTACTCTTTGAGTTTTCTTGTGTAGAGTATCTTTTGATACATTGTACTTCAGTGTTTATCTTTATCCACTCTTAGAGAGAGTTCATTTATTGTAAGAATCTCAAGTCAGGGGACTTGGAGATTGAGATATTGATTGCAACTTGTAAGGGAAAGTAAGTTCTAGTGAGAGAATTACTCCGAGTTACAGAGTGTGTAATCAAGTGTGATAGTGAAAATCCTGAGAGTCTGGGACCTGGACGTAGGTCAAGAGATTGGACCGAACCAAGATAAATTTCTTGTGTCTTGCTTCTCTTCCTTATCCTCTGTCTAGCTTTGTTTTAGTATTAAAAACAGAGCAAATCGAAACAATTTAAGAATCCCCAATTCACTCCCCCTCTTGGTGATTCAACTCCACTTTCATTTGGTATCGAGCTCTGCCTTCTCTAAAGAGCTTAACATCTTGAGAAGGATCACCATGGAAGGTATTCTACCCGATGAGCTTTGATCAACAAACCACCCGGCTTCAAAGTGGAGAGCACTACTCCTTCCGGAAAGCCAAGTTCAAGGTCTTTATCATGGCTAGTGAATATGGCTCATGGAGGGTGTTCGAGATTGGCAACTATTCTCCAACAATTCTTGAAAATGGACTCCGAGTTCCAAAGCCAGAAGAAAAATATGATGAGAATGATAGAAGAAATGTCACTCTCAACAGCAAAGCCATCCTCATGCTACAAAGTGCTCTAAGTCAATAAGAGTACTTCTGTATTTGCACATTACCATATGCTAAAGCCATGTGGGATGCTTTGGAAATAGCTCATGAAGGAACTACCGGAGTGAAAGAAAATAGGGTCAATACTCTCATGACTGAGTATGATCTTCTTCGCATGAAGTCTGGGGAATCCATCAACGATTTCCAGTTAAGGTTCACTCATCTGATCAACCAGCTTGCTACTTTGGGCAAAATTTATGAACAACCTCGTTCAAGTGAGGAAAATTCTCAATATCCTCAAGAAAGAATGGGAAGCTAAAGTTACTACCATTGAAGAAACCCGGGGAATCAATGAGTTCTCAGAGCGCCTTTGTTTGGCGCTCTATCTCGAATATGAAGGAAAGAACAAGTTCGAAAAGGACTTGATGAGATGAGTGGCAAGAGCAAAGGAATTTCTCTCAAGACTATTAAAGAAGCTAAGGAATCAAATGATGATGATGAAGAAGACGAAGACGAAGATGAAGAGTGGGCTTGATGGTCCGAAGGTTCAAGAAATTCTATAAGAAGGATCAAGGGTACAAGAAATTTCACAAGGGTAGCTCCAAGACCGAGGCAATGCAGCCAATCATTTGCTACGAATGTGACAAGCCCGCCACATTGAGTCGAATGCCCCCACCAAGAACAAGGATAAAGAAAACAAGAAGTTCAACAAATTCAAAAAGAAAGCCTATGTCTTAGCCATATGGGAGATATCTCATCCGATGAAGATGAAGCCGATGAGGAAGAAAAATCTAATATTTGCTTAGTTGTCAAGAAGAAGAGCAACATGACAACAATATTGAGGTATATGATTCAAAACCATCCTATGATGAGTTATTTTTGGAATACATTGTTTTGCAATCGAATTTGAAGAGCTTGTTGAATAATACATATCTTTGAAAAAGAAAAATGTGACTCTTGAATTGCAAGTTAAAAATATTTCTTGTGAAAGATATGGCTTGTGAAAATTGTCCCGATTTAGAGAAAAAGAATTTACATCTTACAAAGGCACTTAAGAAATTCACTAGAGGTAGTGAGATGCTCAATGTCATTTTGAAACAAAGAAAGATTTACAAATGATAGATCGTGAATTGGTTACAAACCAGATTTTGATAAAAGAAAAGGCAAAAATAAATTTGGAGAAAAGTCATATATGAACTACTTTAGAAACAAATGGGACATTGATAATGGATGCTCTAGACACATGACGGGAGATCATTCCAAATTTGCTTCAATCAAACCCAAGGATGGTGGCAAAGTGACATTTGGTGGAAATCAATCTGGAGAGATTGCTGGGATTGGTGAAGTTGGAAACAATGAAGGACCACAAATCAAACATGTCTACCTTGTGGAAGGACTTTTTCACAATCTCCTCGGTGTAAGCCAAAGCACCGATAAAGGTAACTAATTATCTTTGATTCGAGGAATGCTTGATAGTAAGTAAGGATATTCTCTCTTTAGAAAATGTAAAATCAAAATTTTTTTAGAGCCCCTAGGGAAGGTAACTGTTATACACTTAACCTTTCTAGAAATGGTTCTACTTTTGAAAAATGTTTTGTTAGTAATTTGGATGATAGTTGGCTATGGCACAAGCGTTTAGCTCCTGTCAATATGATTCAACTTGACAAATTACTCAAAAGGATTTGCTAATTGGTGTTCCAAAACTTCATTTAAAAATGACATGATTTGTGATGCTTGTCAAAGGGGTAAACAAATCAAATCATCTTTCAAATCTAAAAATGAAATTTCAACTACTAGACCTCTTCAACTACTACACTTGGATCTAGTTGGATCAGCTAGAGTAAGAAGCATTGGTGGCAGTCTTTATACTTTGGTCATAGTTGATGATTTTTCTGGATTTGCATGGACTATATTTTTATCATCTAAGGATGAAACATTTGATCGCTTTGTTGTTTTTCCAAGAAGGTCCAAAACGAGAAAGGCTTTGTTATTTTAGGAATTCGGCCGATCATGGTGGAGAATTTGAAAACCATGCCTTCACTGCACTTCGTGACAATATGGTAATTGATAACAACTTCTCACTCGAGGACTCCTCAACAAAATGGTGTTGTGGAGAAAAAGAATCGAGTCCTCACTGAGATGGCAAGAACTATGATGAATGAGAACAACACTTCACAAGTGTTATGGGCTGATGCAATGAGTACAGCTTGCTACATCTCAAATCGGGCATACATTCGAAAGAAGTTGAACAAGATTCCTTATGAGCTGTATAAAGGAAGAAAGCCAAATCTGGGTCATTTTCATGTGTTTGGATGTAAGTGCTTCATCCACAACAATGGTAAGGATAACTTGGGAAAGTTTGATCCCAAGGTAGATGAAGTTATATTTTTGAGTTATTCTAATAGAAGTAGAGCCTATAGAGTCTTTAACATTCGTACCCATATTGTTGAAGAATCTATGCATGTTGCATTCTCGTGAATCCAAGTCCGACAAATCCAAGGATGATGATGAGGAAAATGTTTTCAAAAATCAATTCTTTTCGAAAACTACTCCCGCCTCTATTGAAAATCCTGAAAATATTTTCAAGTTGATCCTCAAAATAATTTAGAGAACCCCGATCAATCTCAGCCTAGAGCTTGGAAGTTCATAAGGAATCATCCTTTGGACCAAGTAATAGGTGATGTAAATCAAGGTGTAAGGACCAGAAAAAGTACTTTGAATGAAGTTACATTTTTTGTCTTTATATCAGAGATTGAGCCCTGTAAGAATGATGAAGCCCTTTCAGACAATGATTGGGTGATAGCAATGCAAGAAGAGTTACACCAATTTGATAGAAATCAAGTTTGGGATTTGGTACCTAGGCCTAAGGACCATCCTCGTCGTTGACACTAAATGGGTATTCAAGAACAAACGAGATGAATCAGCAATCATTGTCCGAAATAAGGCAAGATTTGTTGGTAAAGGCTATAATCAAGAAGAAGGAATTGATTATGAAGAAACTTATGCTCCAATGGCAAGATTGGAAGCTATAAGAGTTATTCTAGCCTTTGCTTGTGTCAAAGGATTCAAGCTTTATCAAATGGATGTAAAAAGTGCTTTTCTAAATGGTTTTATTCAGGAGGAAGTTTATGTGGAACAACCTCCTGGTTTTCAAAATGATCATCATCCAGATCATGTTTATCGCCTTAAGAAAGCCCTTTATGGTCTTAAGCAAGCTCCTAGAGCTTGGTATCAAGGAAAGGAAGAATAGAATCTTCATATCACAGACCAAATCAGCCCTTTATGATTAGTCTATGTTTGGATTAGTGATTAAAAAAATGACTTATATTTCATGACTTTTGCAAACTTAAGTTAGAATAAAACTCGTAAAATATAAAGTGATTTATGTTTGGATTGTTTTTTACGAACTTAAGTAATTTTATCATTTTTAATAAATGCAAGTTTGACTCACTTTTTTAAAAAAGAAAAATAAAAAGGTTTTATTCCTTCCCTCCTTCCTTTTTTAACTTTTCTCCTCTCTCTCTCTCCCCCTCTTCACATTTTGAAAATAAGGTGCTTTACCCTTACCCGACTTTGTTGTCAAAGTGACTTGGGATTCGATTCTTTCAGATCTTTTTCCTAACGGCGCTTAGAATCTTCAAATCTCATCCGTCCAGCTAATCTAAGCGATCACATTACACTGCTAGGAGTTAAAAATGAATCACCACTGGAAACATCTTCTTCACTCTTCATCACATCGCCAATTCCTCAACCTTTGGACATTTCTCTCTCTCTTCCCGTTGTACTTCTACAATCTCCCACCGATTTCTCACCGCTAACAGTCTCCTCCTCCTCCTCCTACTTGTGAGTGCCCAGTCATTTAGGATAGTTGCTCATGTTGACATATATAGACTGTTGATGTATTTTCTATACCAAATTAATGATTTTCCTTTCATGTTGTGTACTGTTAGAACTAGGTGTGCACGAAGCTAAAAGTAATTTGTATTTCCACTATGCGTTGTCGTGTCTTTGGCTAGTTGAACATGAAGACATACACCCGAGGTTGTTCCCAGATTATATGTACTTTCGTCTCTTTAAAAATTATATTGTATTCATGTTGACAAAAGTTGCTTACTAAGGCCCCGTTTGGATCAAAGAAAAGGTAGGAATGAAAATGAAAAGAAATGAAATTGAACGGAAAATATTTTGCATCAATGTGTTTGGTTCGCATTGAAAAAGAAAATAGGTTGATAAGAAAATTTTTGTTTGGTTGAAAGAAAATGAGGTGGGAAAATGAGGCAAAATACCATTTTACCCCTAAAAATATAATATTTTTATACCACATAAAACCAACCGTGTATACTCCAAAGTCAATTTTTACACTCTAGTGTGCGTCCCAAAGTCACCTCGTGCAATGCTCGAATATGGTCCACACTTGAGTGTAAAATTGGAACACTAGAGTGTCCACTTGAGTGTTCCAATTTTACACTCAAGTGCCCTCGCAATTCTTCACACCCTTGGAATATATTGTTAAAGGCATGAATCAGAGTGTGCCCTATAATTTGCAGAGGCGTCGGCAGCTACTAAGGTATGAAACTTGGTTTTGCCTTCCATCCCCTGGATTTCCGAAGAAAGCGACACAAAAACAAAACAAAAATTCAATCTCCAATGTCGCTAATGCTAGGAACCTCCCAAAACAAGAAATTGCTTTGAAAACACATGAATCCTTGAATTAGTAAAAAAAAGGCCAACACCAGCTAATTCAAACGCATGAATCTTTGAATCGGAGGAGGTATTGATGCTCATTGGTTATTGGAAGGGTGAAGCTTGAGAGAGGCATTGTGCATCGTGCGTCAAAGGGGATGCATAACTGCTATCACCGCCGTGGGTTGTCAAATAAAGTGCTATCGCCACCGTAAATAAACGTTGGGGTGACCAATTTGATTCTCTCTCTAAATCATCCATTGATTTCCTTTGAGAAGATTACTTTTTTAGCTATGACAAAGAATGATGCAGATCGGGAACATCGTCGGGAAGGGCCATGGTGAGAGGAAGGGCAAAGTCGACTTCTGCCATTTCGTAAGCACCGAAAAATGGGTTCCCACCATTTTTGGTGGGAACCCATTTTCATTTAAACATGGGAGAATGGACGCATGCGGGAAAATATTTTCATCTGAAATTTTGAACCAAACAACGCCGCTTGAAAATCTACATTTTCCTTTTCCATCGCTTGATTTTCAGTGATCCAAGCGGCCTAAGTCATGATTTTTCCTTTTTAAAGCCTTGAGTTTTTAAACATCCTCCCATAATTATCATTTAAATAATTACTTTATACCCAAACATCTTTAGGTCCGGCCAAAATAAATTATTCCACATTAAATATTATATCAAAAGGCTCTATTCATAATACAAATTCTGGATGCCTTCCCCTTAGTATCACCATCTGAATTCTCACCTGAAAAATAAACAATGACAGGGTGAGTCACTAGGACCTAGTAACCACATATCCAATTTAACAAGTATATAGGGAATGATTACAAGATAATTAAGCGAGCCAAATGTGCCTTTGTATAGCAATAAGTCTGAGTAGTTTGTCAAACCATTTAATAGTTCAAAATTATTCAATATGCATGTAACTCCCTTGATCCTCCTTACAACCGCCGACGAACTCATAGGTTTAATCTTTTCACAAGTTGTACCAAGCTCACCAATGATGAGGTGTGGCCTGGCCAAAGGCTACTGAATTCATATCGCACCATGTGTTCCCTTTCTTTCGAATATAGAAAGGTGTCACTGTCCCAAGAATTGACCTTATCCCGACCAAAGGAAAAGGGTGATACCAAGGGCCTTAAAAATGTCACGACCATCCACTGTGCACTTAGTGGTGGCTATACCACGTGGTATAAAATAAATCCCCTACCATTACATCTCATTACAATCCAAGACACCTCAATATGCGGTGCAATATTACAATTTCAACATCAACAATTTATACTCATATTCAATATTCAACACGATGCATAATCTATCATAATAGCAGTATAAAACAATTTAATCTTAACAATATAAGTAATTTATACCCACTTAACTAAAATGTTTACCCTCAAACATATATTATTCACATATACACATTTTCATACGTAACATACTATAACATATTCATATAATTTACATACACTTATAATCATATTAACAAGTATACAAGATAAATTAGAAAGTGGTTAACTCAAATTCTTGACACAAATATTAAGCGTGAGCGAAATCAAGTCCACTCTAAAAATAAATATATAATTATACGTTGATAGAATTAATAAAAATAACCACTAATACAATAATAATTAATTAATTAAACTATTATCTCACTTTAGTTTTTGTAGAAAATGACAGTTTATCTATTCCTCAAATCATTATTACAATCCCATTTTCTTCCTTCATAAATTGTTTCTCGCTAATTATAATAATCAAAATATCATCATATTCTCAATTTATCCTTCAATAAATTAAAAATGAATTATAAATTCAGATATAAGAAACCTATTATCATGATCCATAATTTTTGAACTTAATACTAACTTTTATAAGTATAACATAATTTATTAAACAATCTCAAAACCTCCACATACTCAAAATCATATCAACTCTAATTTAAAATCTCAAATCCCAATTCATAATTTCATATAGTTCAAGATTTAGTAAAACTAACCGATTCAAACTATAATAATACTTCTAGAAATCCAACTAAATGCCTTAACCCTCATTTAATCGGTAAAGATTTCCTATAGAACATAAATCCTAAATTATTTTCAATAGAAAATTAATTAAATTCCCATAACAATCAATGATAGGGCAAAACTTTATAGCCTATAACTTAGCAAATATACGGGTCGTATTAAGTAATAAAGTGATAAGAAAAATATCGTTCCCACGAGAACTTAGTACCCAAACTTCAATTAAGCATTAATTTTACACTTTTGTTTAAGTTGAACAAACCAAATTGAATTTAATTAAGAGGAAAAAAAGCAAAACTAAAATTAAAATAAGCAAACTACCACAACAACCGAATGAGCAACCTAGAGTCATTAATCTCTTACTAGCTTCATAAATCTTGTTTTCACTAATTTAATTTGCCTTAATATCAATTTTGTTAATCTCGAGTATAAATAGTTATAAGTGCTCGCTAGTCCACTTACACCCCTCTCTTAAGTGTACTTTGTTATGTCTAACATAATTCCTTAAGAGGCAACAAAACTCGAACACACTCTTCAACAATTATATGGGGCTATTAGGTATATGCCTATCCTAATCACAAATTAAATCGTAATTTAATCACATATTACTTAATCTCGAGCCTAGTTAAAATTCCCTTCATCAAGGTAAATCCTAATGCTCAAATTCATATTCAATGATGACCAATCACTAAATAGATAAATCTAAACAAGATTAAATAACCAAAATTAATATTAATTATAACTAAACAATGAAAATAAAATATAATCCACAAATAAATTCATAGCTCCTCTAAGTTGCAAAGAAATGGATCCAGCTTTCGTCCTATACATTTAATATTCGTTGCCCTCCGCTGCAATCAAAACGACGACGTCTTGTGTGGGAAAAACCTAGACCGTTCGCTTGTTATAAGCATGGATGGTGATGAGGAGCGTTTAATTGCCACTTTGCCGATCTGCATTCCTTTCTTCTTCCTCCACTGCGCGGAAAATTTGACGAGGTAGGAAACGTCCGTCTTCCATCTTCACGCCGTCGTTCGTCTTCCTTATTCGCATCAGTCCACATCCCTTTCTTCTTCCTCTAGTTGCATGAGAATATCAGATTGTGATGATTATGAACCTCCCTAATTCCATTCGATCCTATGCTATATGTTATTGATAATTGAATATTTTATACACTTCTTTTTACCTCTTGATTAATAATTTAGGACTCTTTAGTTAATAAATAATGGTTTTTATGTTCATTTGGGCCTTGGGCCTTAAATTACATTTTAGCCATTTTTAATAATGAAATTCCAGTTTTGTATTGCTTCACTATTTTTACCATAACTCTTGAACCAGACATCGGATTTGCCTCATTTTTGTCTCATATTTCAGATGATTCAGAGAGCTACAATTGTTATGAAGACATAAAGAGAAAATTCGGTCAAGAGGGCGGTCGATTTTGGAGCCCAAGTTGGATGTACAATTCTGGATTTATTTTGGACCCGAATTTTGTAATTTAAGTCCAGCTTTATTTTATTTCTGTTTTGGGCTAAAACTATGAGAGCCCATTTCGTTTTAGGTTATTTTTAAGTAAGGCAGCTGCCACAAACAGATTCATTCACGTTTTTACCCTATTAGTGGATCAAAACACAAGTTTCAAATTCTCTCAATTGTTCTTCATCCGTTCTTCGAGTTCTTCGTGTTCGTCATGAACTTCTTCATTTCGCTCCATTTTCGTTCTGCATAGCCATGCTGGGCTAAGCTTCGGTGATTAGCCCACGGATTAAGGATTCCACTATCCAGAGGACTCGCTCTTAACGGTAACAAATTCGGTTCTGTTTTGTAATTTTGCATTCGATTTGCATTCGGATTGGGTGTTAGATTTAATGCCCAGATTGAGAAATCCCAATGACTTAATTCGAACTGGGTTTGAGTGTTTTCGTGCGATCGCATGGTGACACGCCGCTGTTCGGATAAACGCTAAACGATCGTTTAGTTGAGGGAATTTCTGACGAACGCAGAGATTTCGGTTCGTCGAGAATCAATCACGAGTTTGTTCAATTCTTTTTCGTCAGGAAGGAAGTTGGTGGAATTCAAATCCGGGTTAATCTTCTGTTTATTTGTTTAATCTTCATTTCATTCTGTTTCTATTTCTATTAGTTTTCGTTTTAATCATAACCAAAACCCCCATTGTTATTGTTCTGTTTGGCTATTATTGTTGTTAATCGAACTTGCTGCAAATTCGTTGGGGAAACGACCCAGGTTCCTATCACTACAAATCATTTCGAACTTGGTTTATTTTGGAAGACACGGAAAAAATCTTTCTAGTCATATGTAGGAATTGCAAAATGCAAAATGATTTGCATTCTCTGCAAAATGATGATAACATGGCTTCTCATGCAATATATTCCAACGTGTCTTTGTCATGCAATATAATGAGAAAAAGCATTGTCAAATTGCAACACGATGATAACATGGCTTCTCATGCAATTGAAAGTGGAGTGAATCATCAAGAGGGGGTGAATTGGGGATTCTAAAATTCTTTTCGATGTGCTCTGTTTTTGAAAAATAAAACAGGATAAACAGAGTATAGGGAAGAGAAGAAAGACACAAAGGATTTATCTTGGTTCGGTCCAATCTCTTGACCTACGTCCAGTCCCAGACTCTCTAGGATTTCTCAATATCACAATTGATTACACACTCTACACTCAAGAGTAATTCTCTCACTAGAACTTACTCCCCTTACAAGTTAATTGTAATCAATAACCCAATCTCCAAGTCCCCGACTTGAGATTCTTTACAATGAATGATTCACAATAAATAAACTCTCTCAAAGAGTGGATAAGATAATCACTGAAATACAAATGTATCAAAGATACTTCTCACAAGAAAACTCAAGAGTAGCTGAAACTTTAATGATTTTCGTTTTCTCAGATTGGTTATTGAGAAGAATTGAATGCATCTCTATTTATAGCTAGAGATCATTAAATGACCGTTGCAATCCTTAATGTGATTTGTTGTCAACATTAGGGGATGATTAGTTGAAGGTTTGGTCTTTTTCTCTCTCTTTTCTTTGGTTAATCCAAACTGCACGAAAGTTCGGGCTTGACTTCTTGACTTTTAATCCGTTGGAAGAGCAACTACTTGGATGTGGAAAGGAAACATTAATTCCTTCAAAACTTGTGGAGAATAATTGTCCAAAAGGATGCAAGTTTTCTGGACTTTACATTTAATGTGCTAACACCACTTTATGCTTTATGCTAATTCTCTATTTAATCCTTTCTAAATCATCTCGAAACTCACTAACAAACTGATTAAACATAGTTAGAAAAAGTAATGAGTGATGACAAAGTATTAGGATCAAACACAAAGATTTCACAAATTCGTTCATCTTAAAATTCAAATCCAATGACACAAACTCGAGTTTGTTTATCCAAACCGGAGTTTGTCATCCGTGCTCAAAGTGCAAACTCGACTTTCCATTAGCAAACTCGAGTTTTCTTCTTTCGAGAGAAGAAAGTCGTGTTTTGAGTTTAAAATCATACTTTGAGAGCTGAGGCAAAACTCGAGTTGATTAATGACAAACTTGAGTTTTGGACTATTTTGTTAAAAACATGTTTAAGTCCAAAACCTCAAAACTGGAGTTTCAAATAGTAAACTGGAGTTTTCAAAACATTGAAATAATGCAAAGCTTTCTGCTTGGCGCAAACTCGAGTTTCAAATACTAAACTCGAGTTTTCTCTTAAGTTTGAAAACATCTGAAAATTCAGGCTAAGTCAAAACTGGAGTTTTCAAAACCAAACTGGAGTTTTCTCAAAGTGAGTAAAAATGTGAAGACTCTCTGTCTTGTGGAAACTTGAGTTTCGAAATACAAACTCAAGTTTCCTCATAAGAGAAAACTTTGATAAATATTCTGTCAATTGAAAACTGGAGTTTTGAAATAGAAACTGGAGTTTTCATAAACTCAGAAATGAGCATAGCTCTCTGTGACTTGTAAACTCGAGTTTACAAATAACTTTGAAAACTCGAGAGAACTTAGTGTGTCTGGCCAAACTCAAGTTTCCAAACGGAAACTGGAGTTTTGCTTAGTTCAAGAGCTTTGGTAGTTATCTGTATGATCAAAACTCGAGTTTGCTAAATGAAAACTGGAGTTTTGTCAACTTGTAAAAATTGAGCTATTCTCTGTCAAGACAAAACTCGAGTTTTCAAAATCAAAACTCGAGTTTTGTCTTAGTCAGATAAGTTTTCAACTTTTTAAAGACAAAACTTAATCTTGAGTTTACAATTGTAAGTTATCATCAAAACCAATAGAGAACTAACATTCTCCCCTTTTTGATGATGACAACACTTGTAAACTAAAATTTCAAGAATTTGACAAATTCACGTTTTGAAATGGATTTTGCTTTTGTGATTTTTAAGCTACATGGTGCTTGTTCATTTTGAGAAAGTTTTTGCTTTTAGCATTCTTAAATAATCAAGACATTTAAACATTAAATGTGATTATCAGAGATAAGCAACAGAAGCATATAGATAATTAAAAGACACTTCATTTCATTTCTCAAAATGCAATATATAGATTGAAATGCATAACTACAGAGGTGAAATAGCGAAACATAAGACAATTTTGTTAGTTCTCTATGTGTTTTGATTATGTCTAACAATTGTAATATTGACTTTGTTTGAAATAACTTAAGATACATGATTTTCTGGAAGAATATTTTTCAAAGCAACATAACTCGAGTTGTCACTTAACAACTTGAGTCATGTATTGTACTTCATTGTTCAGAAGCAGTTGCCCCGATATCAGTAAAATTTTATCTAATATGACTCGAGTTACTATAATATGACTTGAGTCACTTTGGTGCATTTCATCTCTATCCAAGCTTTTGAATAGAGTAACTCGAGTTACTATAACATAACTCGAGTCACCAAATAGCATTTCGCCTCTGTCTGAATTTTAATATAGTGTAACTCGAGGCATGACTCGAGTTAGCTCTGGCACAAATTGATTCTATTTGTATTTTCCAGAAATGACTCAAGGAACAACTCGAGTCGCAAGCACTTGTCGAATCTGGTTGAAATTTTCAAAGATATGACTCGAGGCATAACTCGAGTTGTCCAATGATAAAATGAATAATTTGAAATGTAACTCGTGGCATAACTCGAGCTAAGTATATCGATTTGATTTCATCGTCTTCGTAAATCGTAAACCACTGATTATTTTATGGGTACTTTATAATATTGCTTATTAATGATTTTAACCAAGTTTAATCAGTGTCCTACCGAGTTTGAGACATGGTTAGCAAGTGTTTAACAACAGATTAGCATAAAGCAAATCTTGTGTCAGACGCATTTAATGCCTAACCAGAAACGAAGCATGAAAATGGAAAGAAGACCTCTGGGCAACGATAAAGCATTCCAACTATTTCCAGTCAACATTCTGTTTGAATCTCAACAGACATATCGAACAAAAGAATGTCAACGAAGAACGAAGAATGTAATCGACAAATGAAGAAAATAAAAGAAAACGAGCATCGTTTATGACTCAACAGACATATTCCAACGGCTCAGTCAATCCTTTCAACGGTCATTAAACGTCTTCAACTATAAATAGAACGAGCATTGAATTCGCCAACCACCGAACATATAAGCATTCAATTAGAAATTAAGAGTTTTATTGTTCATACATACGAGACCATACTTACGGTCATTAAATCTTCATTGTTTATCTATATCTGCTCTTTTAGAAAGTTTGTCTTTGATTATCAATCATTGTAAGAATATCAAAGTATTGAGACTTTGAGGTTGGGATACTTGATTACAACTTGTAAGGGGAGTGAGTTCTAGTGAGAGGATTGCTCCAAGAGTTACAGAGTGTGTAATCATTTGAGTTAGTGAAATCCCAGAGAGTCTGGGGACTGGACGTAGGTCAAGGATTTAGACCGAACCAGTATAAATATCTTGTGTTCATCTTTTCTACTCTTCACTCTGTTCATCTCTGTTATCGCTCGCGTCTACAGAGTATATTTTGGCGAAAATTTTATATCCCCAATTCACCCCCCTCTTGGTGATATTCTGTCTTTCATTTGGTATCAGAGCAAGGTCTTCTCTGAAAAGATTAACATCTTGGGAAGGATCATCATGAACGGAATATTGCCTGATGGAGCTTAAATCAACCAACCACCAGGATTCAATGGGAACATTATTCCTTCGGAAGGCTAAGTTCAAAGTGTTTGTTTCAAATGCATCGAATATGGTCTTTGGAGGGTGTTGGAGAGAGGAGACTATCAACCGTCCACAATTGAAGATGGTGTTAGAACTCTAAAGCTCGAAGAAGAGTATGATGAGAATGACGAAAGGTGGTCACTCTAAATAGCAAGGCTATTCTTATGCTTCAAAGTGCCTTGAGTCAAAGTGAGTATTTTCGCATATGCACTTTGACAACAAACAAAGGAGATGTGGGATGCCTTGGAGATTGCTCATGAAGGAACCACTGGAATCAAAGAAAACCGTGTAAATACCCTCATGACTGAATATGATTTACTTCGTATGAAGTCTGGGGAATCCATTGGTGAATTCCAACTTAGATTTACTCATCTGATAAATCAACCTGCTGCCTTGGGCAAACATTATAATCAACCTGTCCAAGTGAGGAAAATCTTGAATGTCCTCAGCAAGGAATGGGAAGCCAAGGTCACCGCAATTGAAGAAGCTCGTGGAGAATCAATGGCTTCGGTTGCAGCTTTATTCGGTAGTCTTTCGAATATGAAGGAAAAATCAAGTTCGAAAAGGACTTGATGAAATAAATAGTAAGGGAAAAGTCTTGCTCTCAAGGATGTCAATGAAGCCAAGGAATCGGATGAAGAGGAAGAAGATGATGAAGAGATGGAGAGCTGGGTATGTTGGTCCGAAGATTCAGGAAATTCTACAAGAAGGACCAAGGCTACAAAAGATTCAACAAAGGTAGCTCCAGCACCGAGGCAAAGAAGCCAATTATATGTTACGAATGTGATAAGCCCGACCACATCAAATTTGAATACCCCACCAAGAATAAGGATAAAGGCAAGAAGAAGTTCAACAAGTTTAAAAAGAAAGCCTATGTCTCAGCCATATGGGGAGATAGCTCATCCGCTGAAGATGAAGCCGAGGAGGAAGAAAAAACCAATATATGCTTAGTTGCTGAAGAATAAGAACAACATAACAACCATGAGGTATATAATTCAAAACCTACCTATGATGAGTTGTTTGATGAGTACAAAGTTGTTCCAAATGAGTTTGAAAAACTTGCTGAGAAATATATCGTTTTGAAAAGGAAAAATATTACTCTTGAATAGCAAGTGGAAAAACTTTCCTTTCCCGAAAGCATCATTTGTGATTATTGTGTTGAGTTAAAGAAAAGAATTCATACCTTACAAAAACCCTTGAAAAGTTCACTAAAGGCGTTGAAATGCTAAATGTGATTTTAAAAGCGCAAAGATTTACAAACGATCATTCGGGGATAGGATATAATCCCATTTTTGATAAAAAGAAAGGAAAGGAGAAGAGTGGTGGAAAATCTTATTTAAACTATTTTAGAAAAACTGCTTCACTCTTCAAATTCGCTTGCACACCGCAATTATTGTAACCGAAAGGGTCATACGACTTCATCATGTTTTCACAAGAAAGATAGGAGAGATAAACCAATAGGAAATTATCAATGGGTGCCTAAAGGAACTTATGTTCCTCGTGCTCAAACTAACCCCAAAGGACCCAAGAAAAGATGGGTACCTAAAACCTAATCTATGGTGTTTTGCAGGTTTGTCTAAAAGCATCAAAGTCCAACAAGTGGTATATTGATAGTGGATGCTCTAGACATATGACGGGAGACCATTCAAAGTTTGCTTCAATCAAGCCTAAGGATGGTGGCAAAGTGACCTTTGGTGGAGACCAACTGAAGGATTGCCGGAATTGGAGAAGTTGGTAGCAACGAAGGACCACTAATTAAAGATGTCTACCTTGTGGAAGGACTCACACAACTTTCTCGGTGTAAGTCAAAGCACTGACAAAGGCAACTTAGTTGTGTTTGATTCTGAGGAATGCTTGATCATAAGCAATGATGTGCTCCCACTAGTCAAAATCAAATCCAAATCCTTATTCAGGGCTCCCAGGGAAGGTAATTGTTATATACTCAATCTCTCTAGAAATACTCTTGATTATGAAAAATGCTTTATTGGAAACTTGGATGAAAGTTGGTTATGGCATAAAAGATTAGCTCATGTCAATATGAACCAACTTGACAAGTTATTGAAAAAGTATTTGATTATTGGTTTACCAAAACTCCATTTCAAAAATGACATAATTTGTGATGCTTGTCAAAAGGGGAAGCAAACCAAGTCATCCTTCAAGTTCAAAAATGAAATTTCAACTAATAGACCTCTTCAACTATTACATATGGATCTAGTTGGACCAGCTAGAGTTAAAAGCCTTGGTGGCAATCTTTATACTTTGGTTATAGTTGATGATTTCTCTAGATTTACATGGACTATATTTTTATCATCTAAAGATGAAACATTTGATCAATTTGTTGTCTTTGCCAAAAGGTCCAAAACGAGAAAGGTTATTTAATTTCAGAATTTGGACCGATCATGGTGGAGAATTCGAAAATCAAGCTTTTAGTGAGTTTTGTGACAATACCGGCATTGATCACAAGAAATCAAGCTTTGGTGAGTTTTGTGACGATACCGGCATTGATCACAACTTTTTAGCCCCAATGACCCCTCAACAAAATGGAGTTGTGGAGAGAAAGAATAGGGTCCTAACCGAGATGGCAAGAGCAATGTTGAATGAAAACTCAACCTCTCAAGTGTTTTGGGCTGATGCAATGAGTACAGCTTGCTACATCTCAAATTGGGTTTATCTCCAGAAGAAGTTGAACAAAACTCCCTATGAGTTGTGCAAAGGAAGGAAGCCTAATGTAGCATATTTGCATGTGTTCGGTTGCAAATGTTTCATCCACAATAATGGTAAGGATAACTTGGGAAAATTTGATTCCAAGGCGGATAAAGGTATATTTCTAGGTTACTCTAATAGAGATAGCAATGCAAGAGGTGTTACATCAATTCGATAGAAATCAAGTTTGGGATTTGGTACCTAGGCCTAAGGACCATCCGGTCATTGGCACCAAATGGGTATTCAAGAACAAACGAGATGAATCAGCAATCATTGTCCGAAATAAGGCAAGATTGGTTGCTAAAGGCTATAATCAAGAAGAAGGAATTGATTATGAAGAAACTTATGCTCCAGTGGCAAGATTGGAAGCCATAAGAGTTCTTCTAGCCTTTGCTTGTATCAAAGGATTCAAGCTCTATCAAATGGATGTGAAAAGTGCTTTTCTAAATGGTTTTATTTAGGAGGAATTTTATGTTGAACAACCTCCTGGTTTCAAAAATGATCATTATCCAGATCATGTTTACCATCTTAAGAAAGCTTTCTACGGTCTTAAGCAAGCTCCTAGAGCTTGGTATGAGCGGTTAAGCAAATTTCTTCTTAATCAAGGTTTTATCAGAGGAAAAGCAGAGTAATAAACTGAATGAAATATTAATTGTTAATATTTATGTAGATGATATCACTTTTGGTGCTTCTAACGAATCTATGTGTGAAGAATTTTCTAAGACAATGCAGGGAGAATTTGAAATGTCTATGATGGGTGAACTTAATTACTTTCTTGGCCTCCAAATCAAGCAATGATCAAATGGAATTTTTATATCCCAAACCAAGTGCTCGAAAGATTTGCTGAAGAAGTATGGCTTGGATGGATGCAATGGAGCTGATACACCCATGAGTTCCACTGCTTCATTGGATGCAAATAAGAAGGGAACCGATTTCAATATCACAAGATATAGAGGAATGATTGGTTCATTACTCTATCTGACGGCTAGCAGACTTGACATCCAATTTAGTGTGGGAATGTGTGCTCGTTTCCAATCTGCCCCTAAGGAGACTCATGCTGAACATGTGAAGAGAATATTCAGATATCTTGCTGATACAGAAGAATTGGGATTATGGTTTCCTAAGACATACTCGGACCAAGCACATTGATGTTCAACACCATTTTATAAGAGATCATGTGCAAAAGAGAGATGTCAAAGTAATGTTCATCCCAACTCACTTGCAACTTGCGATATCTTCACCAAGCCTTTGTCCAAGGAGCTATTCATGTTCATCGAAGAGAATTGGGAATGGTAAATCCCAATGAATTGTAAGTTAAATATACTCAAACAATGTTAGTTATATGTTTTTGATGATTTACAATTACTAACTTAAGCTTCGGAGTGTCCACCTATTGTTTATGCAGGACTATGTAAGCTTATGACAGTAGAAAGCCTCCTTCTGATATCAGTTCTCTGTATTTTTACTGATATAACTCGAGTTAGTTTCAAACTCAACTCGAGTCATAATAGCTTTTTCAACACTGACAATGTGTTAAGTTGATTAGTAACTCGAGTCATTCTTAACTAACTCGAGTTACCAATCACACGTAAAGCACTCGAATGATAGTGCACTTAGACAACTCGAGTCATGAAAGTCCGACTCGAGTCACCACAAACAGAGAGCAAAGCGAAGGTGAAAGGTCATTTCGTTTCTTGAGTAACTCGAGTTACTACTAAGCAACTCGAGTTATCGTATCGCCTATATATATCCGTTGCTTCGAATCGATGTCATCACTAAATCTGAAACCCTAACCCGAGTCGTTCCCTCTCCTCTCTCAAAATTTCACAAGTTCTATACAATGCCGCCCAAATCTTCAAAAACTCAAAATATGAACCTACCATCTCTAAATCCCCTCAAGCTTTGACACGACCCAAACGGAAACGAAAACCATCGTCCGCAGCTTCCGATTTGCCATCCACGACATCCGTGAAATTGAGAATCAAAGAACCTTCAGAAATTCCTACTCGCAATAAGACTGATCCAGAAGCTGCGATTCGGAAGGACAAAGAAACAATCGTTGCTCCTCACAAGAAGAAGAAGAAGGTGGTTATTGACACTCAAGCTTCAGGCTCGAAGGCTCAAGCTTCCAGGACTCAAGCTAGCTCTAGACTGGGTGCCTCTAGTTCTCAGGTATCTGGAACTCAACCCTATGTTTTCATTCCACCTCCTTTAGAACCCCCGCCAAACTTTGAATTTACACACCAACCTACTCCAATGACCAATGCTCAAATGATAGAATTCAAAAATCATTATTCTTCTCGTGGCTTTTGTCCCATAGTGTATGTGGACCTAGAAAAATTCAAGAAACAGTGTCATCTTGATCTATCACCTTGCCTAAATCAATTTAAGACTTTATTGGCCATTAACACTGTTTACACTCCTTCCTTGGTCAAGCACTTTTATTTCAATATGTCCATGGCCAATGAGGTAAATGAAAGGGATCATATTCTTGAAGAAAAATGTATCACTTCTGTTAGAGGGAAATCTATCACTATCTCGGCCAATATTCTCAATTCCCTTCTCTTCATTGAAAAACCTCCACCTGTGCCTAATATTAAATATGATAAAGAAATTTTTTTCAAGATTCTTAGGCCTGGTGAAACCTTTGAAGGAAAACTTAAATTTCCCCTGTTGATATGCCTCCCATACATAGGGCCTTATGGTATATATACTATAGGAACCTAGTTCAAAAGGGAAAAAACTTTACCCATTTCAATACTACTGACTATGCCCTATTTGCCTCTTTAGTTGATAAAGTTCAATTCAATATAGGCCACTGGGTTTTCCAAGAAATGAAGAGATTTAGGTTTTAATCCTCTCCCTCTGCCACAATTCCTTTTCCCAACTTAGTGTCTCTCATCCTCTTCAAAAACAAGATCTCGTATCTTGATAAGTTTGAAAATCACCAAACCTCAAATGTTTGGGCAAACTCATCTCAACTACATGAAGCTCTCATTCAAAGAAGGTTTAGGGCAATCCAGAGCTCCTTCTAAGTCCAGAACCTCTATGCCTGAGCCTACTAAAGTTCAATCCACTCCTGCCCAGCCTGCTCAACCTGCTGCTCAAGCCTCTGATCTCAGTATCACCATCAAGAACATTGTGGAGAAGGCTATGGCAGATACTTTTGGAACTCTTCAGCCCTCTCTCACACTCTCGTATTATGAATTGTCTGAGAAACTTGAGTCTGAGATTGGGAAGGTGGTTGCTGAAGTCACTTCTACTAATGAGAGACTTGACTCATTGGATGACAAGGTAGAGAACATTGCAGGCCACTTTGATGATTTTGGCCACCGGTTTGACCATATGGGAAATTTGTACCTTATACTGGATGCCAAGGTCTCAAAGTTGCTCCAGCAAGGCCCATTTTGCCTGATGACAAAGGGGGAGAAAAAGAGAAGAAGAAATGAAGTTTGAAGATTAAGTTAGCAAAAGTGTCAAATGTGCATCTGTCTGTCTTTTGTCTGTTTGCTTTTGTTTTGATTAGTACCTATAAACTTGCTATGTATCTGTTTTGGCTTTTTCTGATAATCTGTGAGCATGTTTTTGGTACTTGACAGAATTGCAATTGCAATTCTTGTGTTTAGGTATTAATATAATCTATTTTGCAAACTTATTTCTTTTCTCAAAAATTACAAGTGTTGTCATCATCAAAAAGGGGGAGAATGTTAGTTCTCTATGTGTTTTGATTATGTCTAACAATTGTAATATTGACTTTGTTTGAAATAACTTAAGATACATGATTTTCTGGAAAGAATATTTTTCAAAGCAACATAACTCGAGTTGTCACTTAACAACTTGAGTCATGTATTGTACTTCATTGTTCAGAAGCAGTTGCCCCGATATCAGTAAAATTTTATCTAATATGACTCGAGTTACTATAATATGACTCGAGTCACATTGATGCATTTCATCTATGTCTAAGTTTTTTAGAGTATAGTAACTCGAGTTACTGGAACATAACTCGAGTCACCAAATAGCATTTCGCCTCTGTCTGAATTTTAATATAGTGTAACTCGAGGCATGACTCGAGTTAGCTGGCACAAATTGATTCTATTTGTATTTTCTTAAATGACTCGAGGAACAACTCGAGTCGTGCAAACACATGTCGAATCTGGTTGAAATTTTCAAAGATATGACTCGAGGCATAACTCGAGTTGTCCAATGATAAAATGAATAATATGAAATGTAACTCGAGGCATAAATCGAGTTAAGTATATCGATTTGATTTCATCGTCTTCGTAAACCGTAAACCACCGATTATGTTATGGGTACTTTATAATATTGTTTATTAATGATTCTAACCAAGTTTAATCAGTGTGCTACTGAGTTTCAGACATGATTAGCAAGTGTTTAACAACAGATTAGCATAAAGAAAAATCTTGTGTCAGACGCATTTAATGCCTAACCAGAAACGGAGCATGAAAATGGAAAGAAGACCTCTGGGCAATGATAAAGCATTCCAACTATTTCCACCAACATTCTCGTTTGAATCTCAACGGACAAATCGGACAAAAGAATGTCAACGAAGAATGAAGAATGTGAACTGACGAATGAAGAAAATAAAAGAAAACAGAGCATCGTTTATGACTCAACGGACATATTCCAACAACTCGCCTTCATTTGATGATATAGAGACGATTGTTTGCTTCTTGTTAAACCAGGAGACAAGTGAGCCACCATGGAATTCACATTGGCCACTTGTACTCTTTCTATCCGTCTTATAGCCGCATGGTCCGAATCGAATAGGCTACCAAATGCTCGGAGTTGACCTTTGGGAAACCACAATCCAAGAGTCTTTTGTCGCAAGGTATCTCAAGATCCTCTTCACATTTTCAGCATGCGACTCCTTGGGAGTAGATTGGAACCTTGCACACATCCCAACACTGAATTGGATGTCCGGGCGACTTGCAGTGAGATAGAGCAATGAGCCAATCATTTCTCTATATCTTGTAATGTTGAAATCGTGCCCTTCTCATCAGCATCCAAAGATGTGGTTGAACTCATTGGATTGTCACCCATTGCATTGGTCCATTCCAAACTTCTTCAGCAGGTCATTGAGATACTTGGTCTGAGAGATGAAGATCCCATTCGATCTTTGCTTGATTTGCAGACCAAAGAAATAGTTGAGTTCTCCCATCATGGACATCTCGAACTCTCCCCGCATATTCTTTGCAAACTCTTCACACAAATCATCATTAGAAGCTCCAAATATAATGTCATCAACATAGATTTGGACAATTAAAATTTCACCAATTTTATTGCTTTTAATAAAAAGAGTTGTATCTCTTTTCCTCTAACAAATCCTTGATCAAGAAGGAATTTGCTTAATTGCTCATACCAAGCTCTAGGAGCTTGCTTAAGACCATAAAGAGCTTTCTTAAGGCGATAAACATGATCGGGATGATGTTCATTTTGAAAACCAGGAGATTGTTCCACATAAACTTCCTCCTGAATAAAATCGTTTAGAAACACACTTTTGACATCCATTTGATAAAGCTTGAATCCTTTGACACAAGCAAAGGCTAGAAGAACTCTTATGGCTTCCAATCTTTCCACTGGAGCATAAGTTTCTTCATAATCAATTCCTTCCTCTTGATTATAGCCTTTAGCAACCAATCTTGCCTTATTCCTGACAATGATTGCATATTCATCTCGTTTATTCTTGAATACCCATTTAGTGCCAATAACCGGATGGTCCTTAAGTCTAGATACCAAGTCTCAAACTTGATTTCTTTCAAATTGGTTCACTTCCTCTTGCATTGCTATTACCCAATCATTGTCTAAAAGAGCTTCATCAATGTTGGAGGGTTTAATCTTTGAAATAAAGGCTAAAAAAGTAATTTCATTCAAAGTACTACTTCTGGTCCTTACCCCTTGATTAACATCACCTATAACTTGGTCTAAAGGATGATTCCTTATAAATATCTAAGCTCTAGGTTGACGTTGATCGTGGTTTTCTAAATTTTTTGAGGATCAACTTCAAAATATTTTCAGGATTTTCAATAGAAGCGGAGTAGTTTTTGAAAAGAATTGATTTTTCAAAATATTTTCCTCATCATCATCCTTGGATTTGTCGACTTGGATTCACAGAATGCAACATGCATAGATTATTCTACAATGCGAGTACGAATGTTAAAGACTCTATAAGCTCTACTTCGATTGGAATAACCCAAGAATATACCTTCATCTCGCCTTGGGATCAAACTTTCCCAAGTTATCCTTACCATTGTTATGGATGAAGCACTTACATCCAAACACATGCAGATGACTCGCATTTGGCTTTCTTCCTTTATACAAACTCATACGGAGTCTTGTTCAACTTCTTTCGAAGGTATGCCCAATTTGAGATGTAGCAAGTCGTACTCATTGCATCAGCCCGTAACACTCGTGAAGTGTTAATCTCATTCATCATAGCTCTTGCCATCTCGGTGAGGGCTCGATTCTTTCTCTCTACAACACCATTTTGATGAGGAGTCCTTAGGGCCGAGAAGTTGTGATCAATTCCCATATTGTCACAAAACTCAACAAAGGAATAATTTTCGAACTCACCTCCATGATCAGTTCGAATTCCTCGAAATAACAAAACATTTCTCGTTTTGGGCCTTCTTGGCAAAAACAACAAACTGATCAAATGTTTCATCTTTAGAAGATAAGAATATAGTCCATTCAAATCTAGAAAAATTATCAACTATGACCAAAGTATAAAGATTGCCACCAAGGCTTCTTACTCTAGTTGGTCCAACTAGATCCATATGAAGTAGTTGAAGAGGTCTACAAGTTGAAATTTCATTTTTAGATTTGAAAGATGATTTGGTTTGTTTTCCTTTTTCACAAGCATCACAAATCATATCATTTTTTAAATGAAGTTTTGAAACACCAATTACCAAATCCTTTTGAGTAATCTATCAAGTTGAATCATATTGACATGAGTTAAACGCTTGTGCCATAGCCAACTATCATCCAAATTACTAACAAAACATTTTTCAAAAATAGAGCCATCTCTTGAAAGGTTAAGAGTGTAACAATTGCCTTCTCTAGAGCTCTAAAAATAACTTTTGATTTTATATTATCTAAAGAGAGAATATCCTTACTTACTATCAAGCATTCCTCGAATCAAAGAAAACTAGGTTACCTTTATCGCACTTTGGCTTACATTGAGGAGATTGTGACAAAGTCCTTCCACAAGGTAGACATCTTTAATTTGTGGTCCTTTATTGTTTCCAACTTCACCAATCCCAAAGAATCTTTCCGCATTGATTTCCACCAAATGTCACTTTGCCACCATCCTTGTGCTTGATTGTAGCAAATTTGGAATGATCTCCGTCATGTTCCTAGAGCATCCACTATCAATGTACCATTTGTTGGACTTTGATTCTCTTAGACATACCTCATTGTTGTCATGTTGCTCTTGCTGGTGCTACCCTTGTTGAATCTTTTGTACCCTTGGTCCTTCTTATAAAATTTCTTGAATCTTTGGACCATCATGCCTAGCTCTTCATCTTTGTCTTCTTCTTCTTCATCATCTGATTGCTTGGCTTCCTTGACAGTCTTGAGAGCAATGCTTTTGCTCTTGACATTCATCTCATCAAGTCCTTTTCTAAACTTGATCTTCCTTTCATACTCGCATGCATCGCCAAACAAAGCTCTACAATAGAGCTCATTGATTTACTACGGGCTTCCTCAATGGTTGTAACCTTGGCTTCCCATTCTTTGCTGAGGATATTTAGAATTTTCCTCACGTGAACAGGTTACTCGTATGCTTTTCCCAATGCAGCAAGCTGATTGATGAGGTGGGTGAATCTTAGCTGGAAGTCGATGATGGATTCTCCAGTCTTCATGCGAAGAAGATCATACTCAGTCATTAGAGTATTGACCCTATTCTCTTTTACTCCGGTAGTTCCTTCATGAGTTATTTCCAAAGCATCCCACATGGCTTTAGCATATGATAATGTGCAAATACAGAAGTACTCTTATTGACTTAGAGCACTTTGCAGCATGAGGATGGCTTTGCTGTTGAGAGTGACGTTTCTTCTATCATTCTCATCATAGGCTTCTTCGGCTTAGGAACTCAGAAACCATTTTCCAGGACTGTTGGAGCATAGTTGCCAATTTCGAACACCCTCCACAGGCCATACTCACTAGCCATAATAAAGACCTTGAACTTGGCTTTCCAGAAGGAATAATGCTATCCACTGAAGCTAGGAGGTCTGTTGATCGAAGCTCTATCAGGTAGAATGCCTTCCATGGTGATCCTTCTCAAGATGTTAAGCTCTTAAGAGAAGACCGAGTTGTGATACCAAATGAAAGTGGAGCTGAATCACCAAGAGGGGGGTGAATTGGGGATTCTTAAAATCTTTTTTAAGTGCTCTGTTTTTGGATAATAAAAACAGGGATAAACAGAGTATAAGGAATAGAAGCAAGACACAAACGATTTATACTGGTTCGGTCCAATCTCTTGACCTACGTCCAGTCCTTAGACTCTCTGGGATTTTCACTATCACAATTGATTACACACTTTGTACTCAAGATTAATTCTCTCACTAGAACTTACTCCCCCTTACAAGTTGTAATCAATAACCCAATATCCAAATCCCCTGACTTGATATTCTTTACAATGAATGATTCACAATAAATAAACTCTCTCAAAGACTGGATAAGATAATCATTGAAGTACAAATGTATCAAAAGATACTTCTCACAAGAAAACTCAAGATTAGTTGAAACTTTAATGATTTTCGTTTTCTCACGATTGGTTGTTGAGAAGAATTGAATGCATCTCTCTTTATAGATAGAGATGATTAAATGACCGTTGTAATCCTTAATGTGACCGTTGTCAACATTAGGGGATGATTAGTTGAAGGTTTGGTCTTCTTCTCTCTATACACTTTGGTTAATCCAAATGCACGAAGTTCGGGCTTGACTTCTTGACTTTTAATCCGTTGGAAGAGCAGCTACATGGATGTGGAAAGGAAATATTAATTCCTTCAAAACGTATGGAGAATGATTGTCCAAAAGGATGCAAGTTTTCTGGACTTTTCATTTAATGTGCCGACACCACTTTATGCTTTATGCTAATTCTCCATTTAATCCTTTTTAAATCATCTCGAAACTCACTAACAAACTTGTTAGTTCTCTGTATGTTTTGATGATAATCGACAATTGGAAATCAAAAGGATTGATTAACTTAAGCAAATGAGTTGTAAAATTTGAAAACCAAATTAATGTTAAATTTGACTCGAGTCATATTGTTTTGACTCAAGTCATTTATCTCTTGGACTTAAGTAAAACACACTCGATATAAAATGACTCACCAAGGATTCATGACTCCGACCATAATATTTTGAAAATCAATTTGCAAAAAGTCCCATGACTCGAGTCAGTCAATTAAGTAACTCGAGTCATGCTATGTGTTTCGCTTTTCCAAAATGAGTCTTTCGATATCGGGCTCGATATCCGATATGACTCGAGTCATGCGATCACAGAGCCTTTGTTGATAAACTTATCGATATGACTCTAGTCACCTTAACGTGACTTGAGTCATATAATGGCTATTTCGCCTCTGTTTGAGAGTAACTCGAGTCAAGAAATAATGACTCGAGTCAAGACATTCGAACTCTTCTCTCGATTGAATGTTTTAATCAAATTAATCGAGACAAAGGAAAATGACTCCAGTCATTATACTTGAAATTACTCTCTGTTCATACTTGACTCCAGTCATAGTAGGATGACTCGAGTCATAATTACACATGAATCCCTCTTGAATTAGAAAGATGACTCGAGTTAGTCATAGATGACACGAGTCATGGCACTTAGTTTCGAAAACAACATTCTCGTAATCTGCAATTCATCGATTTGAGGCAAGGGTACTTCATATTATTATTGATTATTGATCCTAACCAAGTTTAATCAGTTTGCTTATGAGTTTCAGATGAATCTAACATGGTTTAAACTTCAAATCAGTCAAAAGCACTTTGTGTCAGAAGTGCATTAAATGCAAAGCAGAAACCAAGCACCAATTGAGCAAATCAATCTCTGAGCATACAAAAAGCATTCCAACCATTTCCATTCAACATTCCAACTGAGTCTCAACGGACAAAACGAATGAGGAATGTCAACGGAGAATATTCAAATGAAAACGAAGAGACGAATCAAAACACAATGCAACGGGTTCTTCTTTGATTATAAATCATTGTAAGGATCTCAAAGTATTGGGACTTTGAGATTGGGATACTTGATTACAACTTGTAAGGGGAGTAAGTTTTAGTGAGAGAATTGCTCCAAGAGTTACAAAGTGTGTAATCATTTGAGTTAGTGAAATCCCAGAGAGTCTGGGGACTGGATGTAGGTCAAGGATTTAGACCGAACCAGTATAAATCTCTTGTGTTCAATCTTTCTACTCTTCACTGCTCATCTCTCATTACGACTCACGTTTCACGAGAGTCTTAAGCGAAAATTTTATATCCCCAATTCACCCCCTCTTGGTGATATTCTCGTCTTTCAAAACTGATTAAACATAGTTAGGAATAATAATGAGTGATGACATAAAGTATTAGGATCAAACACAAAGATTTCGCAAATTCGCTCATCTTAAAATTCAAATCCAACGACACAAACTCGAGTTTGTTTATCCAAACCGGAGTTTGTCATCGTGCTCAAAGTGGAAACTCAAAAATCATACTTTGAGTACTGAGGCAAAACTCGAGTTGATTAATGACAAACTCGAGTTTTGGACTATTTGGTAAAAAACATGTTTAAGTCCAAAACCTCAAAACTGGAGTTTTCAAAACATTGAAATAACACTAATCTTTCAGCTCGGCGCAAACTCGAGTTTTCAATACTAAACTCGAGTTTTCTCTTTAAGGAGTTTTGCTTAGTTCAAAAACTTTGGTGGTTCTCGTATGATCGAAACTCGAGTTTTCTAAATGCAAACTGAAGTTTTGTCAACTTGTAAAAATTGAGCTATTCTCTGTCAAGCCAAAACTTGAGTTTTCAAAATCAAAACTCGAGGTTTGTCTTAGTCAAGAAGTTTTCAACTTTTCAAAGACAACTTAATCTTGAGTTTACAATTATCGCTTATCATCAAAACCAATAGAGAACTAACAGCAATATGATGTCAAATTACAAATTTTTAACAATAAAAAATTACTGTCAAATTGCATTCTCTACAGAACATTCCAATTCATGATCTGTTAGCATTGACTCTTTCTATATCTTTCATTATCCTCAAAGAATATTCTTTAAAACCATCCTGCAAAAGTACAATGTCAATATTTAAAAAAATGTTGGATCAATATATACTACAAAAATCATAGCAAAACTAGTAATACTTATTGATACATACATGATTAATTCCAAAAAAAAAATTCCAAAACCAGTGTCATAGCTAATCGCATCCCATGACACAAGCTAATCCATGAACACTGAAATATATTCCTATTGCTGGTTCTGTGCAAGACAAAACAGCCATGGAAATTTAGTTATATATATGTGTGCGCGCGTGCTTGTGTTTACCAAGATTTTAAAGACGGTGGCAACATACACAGAATAATGTTTTACCCGATAGTCTAGATAGAAGGCATGCTGTACAGAAATGAAAAACCATAACCAATGTCAGCAATTGTATCATATAATAATGACCTTGTCAAGATCACACTAGCTAGATGAAAGAACTAGATGAGAGTCAATTTTTTGGGAATAGAAATGCAAGTTCTGCAAGTCAAGCACATTAACATTATGTTGTGCAAATTATACATATATACTCGTAGTTTCTTGAGGGTAAAATCATGTTTTATTTTTAAAGAAGGCAAAAGGATTATGAGGAATACCTCCTAAACATCAATGGTAAGGAGTGGCCGCAAGATAATAATTAAAAGATCTCATTATTCATACAATGCAGAAATTGTATCTTCTAACAAACTACCCTAGCATAGTGAGATTAAAAATAAATAATTATTATAATTAGTCCTTAGTACTTACAACACGCTTCGGCATTTGAAGCAAACACTCTTAAATAACATACCACATTTTCCATAATGAATGAAAAGCAAGGAACTTACCTAAATAGCTAATTCCCTAGTTGGACAAATGCAAAGAGCTTGAGGAGCCTTCAAGTTGGGTGGAAGAAAATCCCATGATTAGTTTAGTCGGGGCGTCATTCCTTTCTTCCGAACTTCTACCTCGGCTTCATCACCCAACTTTTATGCTCGATAGCCGCCGGCTTGCTCTCTAATGGCGGAGTGGTGTTGGAAAAGTCACCGATGTTGATTTCGCCATAACAAATATGTGAGAAGGGGGCTGAACATGGATCGATCGAGAAAGTACAAAATCGGATTTGCGCGGTGCCGATCCGTTTGAGCTCTGATTGTGACGTGGTTATACATGAGAAAAGCTTATGATTTAATCCATGCAGCTTTCTCATGGTGGGTCGGTCCAACACCTTGTACTCTTACAAGTTCCTATGACTTTGATTCGTATCTCCATACTCATCAAAGTCATACTGGTCTTATTTCATCTTTGCTCCCGCATAGATGACCGACCAGAGACATTTAGGAGCTCTAATTCTCATTGTCCTAACATGACGCTCATGGTTTACTTGTGCAAGCGGCTTAGTAAGAGGATCAGCAACATTGTTTTCTCCTGGTACTTTGCATATTTTTATATCACCTCTATCATTGATTTCTCTGATAAGATGAAATCACCTGAGTATGTGCTTGGTCCTTTGATGTGACCTAGGCTCCTTGGTCTGCGGAATAGCGCCGCTATTGTCACAGAACAAGTCTATTGGATTTGAGATGGTAGGAACCACCCCTAGTTCAGTAATGAACTTTCTGATCCAAACGGCTTCCTTAGCTGCATCCGATGCTGCTATATACTCAGCTTCTGTTGCAGAATCAGCTACAGTGCTCTGCTTAGAGCTCTTCCAGCTTACCGCACCACCATTCAAAAGGAATACATATCCAGATTGCGATCTTAGATCATCTTGGTCAGTTTGGAAACTCGCATCTGTGTAACCAGATCACAGAGTTCATCATCCAATCCACCATATACCAAGAATAAGTCCTTTGTCCTTCTTAAGTACTTCAAAATATTATTGATAGCAGTCCAGTGACCCTCACGGGATCTTGTTGATATATGCTAGTCATACTTAAGGCAAATGAGACATTCATTGAGTACATAACATGGCATACATGATAGATCCAATAGCAGAGGCATATGGAATCTTACTCATGTGGTCTCTTTGATCAGGTGTACTAGGACACTGATCCTTACTGAGATAGATGCCATGAGACATGGGCATGTAACCCCTTTTAGAATCCTGCATACTGAACCTATGCAGTATCTTGTCTAAGTATGTACTCTGACTTAAGCCTATCAGCCTCTTGGATCTATCTCTATAGATCCTGATCCCTAGGATGTAAGTGGCTTCGCCTAAATCTTTCATTGAGAAAGACTTTCCTAACCAAGACTTGACACAGTGCAAGGTAGGAATGTCATTCCCAATAAGTAGGATGTCATCTACATAAAGCACCAGAAATACAATTGTGCTCTCACTAACCTTTTGTAAACACAAGGCTCATCAATGTTTTGAATGAATCCAAACTCTTTGACTACTTCATCAAAACGATGATTCCAGCTCCGAGATGCTTGCTTCAATCCATAAATGGGCCTTTGAAGCTTACATACTTTACCGTAATCCTTTGGACGCACAAAGCCTTCAGCCGTGTCATGTACACATCCTCAAGCAGCTTTCCATTAAAGAAGGTTGTTTTGACGTCCATCTCGCCATATTTCATAGTCATAATATGTTGCAATGGCAAGATGGATTCTGATTGATTTGGTCATTGCAACTTGGGAAAAGGTTTCATCATAGTCCACACCATGAGTTTGAGTGAATCCTTTTGCAACCATTCAAGCCTTGAAGACATTTACTTTGCCATCCATGTCGCTTTTCTCCTTGAAACCCACTTGCACCCAATAGTTTTTACACTTTCAGTGGATCAACTAAGGTCCATACCTCATTGTCGTATATGGATTGCATTTCGACTTCATGGCATTTAGCCATGTTTCGAGTTTGGTCCCACCACGGCTTCTCGATAGGTAGTTGGCTCATTCGCTCAATGAGAAAACATCACGATTTCCAGAATCAAAATCCATATCTCCGAGGTTGTAGCCATGATTTATCGGACCTTCGTGGGCCTTGTGTTGCTTGAGTAGGCTCAACAACTTGTTGTGAGTCTTCTCGTTTTCCATCTGTGGTTCTACGTTGTTTTGTGGCTCTCGAACTTCTTCGAGGTACACCTTACTCCCATTTGGTTCTTTTAGAGATAAACTCTTTTTCCAAAAATATACCATTTCGAATAACAAACACTTTATTATCGTAGAGTTGTAGACATAGTATCCTTTAGTTTCCTTAGATACCCCACAAAAAGGCATTTTGAGGATCTGGATGATAATTTATCATAGGCTTGTTGTTTAACATAAACCTCACATCACCAAAATTTGAGAAATGACAAACCGGGTTTCTTCCTATCCATATGTCATATGGTGTCTTTTCAACTGCCTTTGACGGAACACGATTTAGTGTGAACGCACTGCTTTCTAGGCATGGCCCCAAAAGGAAAGTAGAAGATCTATTTGACTCATCATAGATCAAACCATATCTAATAGAGTTCGGTTCCTCCGCTCGTAAACACCATTCCATTGTGGTGTTCTGGAGGAGTTAGTTGTAAGATGATCCCACAACTCCTAAGATGGTTAATGAACTCTTGGCTCAAATATTCGCCACCCCGATCGATCAAGTGCTTTAATTGTTTTGCCAAGTTGGTTTTGTACTTCATTCTTGAATATTTTTGAACATTTCAAAAGATTCAGACTTATGTTTCATTAGGTAGATATGCCCATACCAACTAAAATTATCTATAAATGTGATGAAGTACAAATGCCCTCATTCGGCAGATGTATTCATTGGTCCATACACATCGGTATGTATGAGGCTCAAAACCCGGTGGCTCTCTCACTATGCCTGAAAAAGATGCCTTTGTCATCTTTCCCAATAAACAAGACTCACATGTATCAAATGATTCAAAATCAAATGAGTCAAGAAATCCATATCTCTATGGAGTTTTGAAATGCGTTTCTCATTTATATGGCCTAGACGACAATGCCATAGGTAGGTCAGATTCAAATCATTTGACTTGATCCTTTTGGTAGTTTATGTCATAGATATGTCCATTCAATTTTCAACTATCCTTGAGATCGTGTACATTTATACAAATGTGAGAACCACATGCAGTATCTAATACCCATGTTGAGGAAGTAGAAAAGTGAATATCTATGACATAGATACCTGAAGAGATAACCCCACTGTCCTTGTTCTTTTCTAGATCTTCGAGGTAGAGTTTGCAATTCCTCTTCCAATGACCAAGTTCATTGTAGAAGAAGCGGACCCCATCCTTCGAGGTTTTGCCTTCTTGGCTTTCGGTTTTATACCCCTTCCTTTCTGAACAGACAAAATAGTGTTGGGCCTCTTCTTAAGGCTCGCTCAACGTTTTGAGCATCCCATGCAATTCAGAAATTGATTCCTCCATGTTGTTCATGACAAAGTGATCATAACTTCCTGGGAGTGAGTTCAAGATCACATCTGTAGTTAACTCCTGGGACATGGGGAATCCAAGCCTCTCAAGATGATCAATGTAGCCTTTCATGTTGAACACATGAGGACTAACTGATGCACCTTCAGCCATCTTACAGGAAAATAAGGCCTTTGTGGTCTCATACCTCTCTTGTCTTGCCTGTTGCTGGAACATTTTCATAGGAAGAACAATCATCTCAGAGGTTTCCACAATTTCTAGATCTCTGTGGAGCTCTAGAACCATAGTAGCAAGCGTCAGGCATCCTGCATCCACAGAGTCATCCTTATGCTTCATATAAGCATCAGTCTGAGCTCTTGGATCATTAGTTGCAGGCTCGTCAGGAATCGGTTGATCGATAAGATACTCCTTTCTTTGGTTTTTAGGATCAACGTTTAAGTTCTCAAATAAGTCAAGAAAGTTTGTCTCATTAAGTTTGTCCTTCTTAAGGACTGATCACATTGATGGTGTGGCAAGATTACTAGTCTACATGATTGTACAACTAAAAGATATACAAAGTTTAGTTAATAATCTCCCACTGAATTAACAACCCTCATTATAATTAGTAGGCTAAGATCCATATTTGGCTTAAATTTAAGTCCGCTTTGGCAGGACGCTTAAAATCAAGTTATTTAGGTAGGCAACCTCTTTGCCAATTACATCACATGTAACTCTTAGATCTTTATGGGATTCGATCATCATATGACCTGACATGTTTAATCCCATCTAATGCCTTGAGATCCAAAACAGTGATCAAATCAAAACATAATTACAAACGTGACACAACATGGCTCACCTAGCCTAAAATCCTCTCAAGCCAATAGGAGGACTTCTCTAAATAAGAAAAGAGAAATACATCAGAGAAACTTTGTTTAACATACGAGGGGAGTGAGATGAGATGAGAATGTACATCAAGAATATTTAGAGAAAGGCATGGCTCGCAGGCCATATTTAAATTATACAACACTTGTAAATTCTAGAGCCATATTGTTCACCATACCCAAACAACTTTGAATAATTAATCACAACAAATATTAATTCATACAATATGAAAGAAAATATCATGATTAAATTATAAAGTTTATATTATATTTGTTAGTTCTCGGTGTTTTGATGATTACAATTTGTAAGTTATTAAATTGAGTTAAAAATGTGATCTTTATGGTTTGCTCGAGCATAGCATTTATCTTGCCCGAGCATCATCGGGATTCAGGACTTAGAATCAAGTTGAGTGAATCTTGCTCGAGCAGCACTTATAGCTTGCCCTAGCAACGTCGAGACAGAGAGCCTTTTTAGTAAGTCGAGCAATCATGCTCGAGCAGGAGAATTTCCGTGCTCGAGCAGCATCGAGACAGAAGCAAAAACATTTCAAGTCAAAGAGGCTTGCCCGAGCATCATGCTTGAGTAGAAGGAAAATGCTTGCTCGAGCAAAGACTTCTATTTTCGCCTCGAATAATGTTTGCCCGAGCATGAAAGTTTCATGCTCGAGCACCATGCTCGAAAGAGGTAAAGGCTTGCTCGAGCATCATCTCTCAAGCTCTCATTCTCTCCTACTTGAACAACGCTTGCCCGAGCATGAAGTACTCATGCTCGAGCACCATGCTCGAGCAGAGGAATAGGTTGCTCGAGCAAAGATCGCTAAGTACTCAATCTCTCCTCTTCCTGAGGCTTGCTCGAGCAAGCATAATGGCATGCTCGAGCATCAGCGAAGAATCCTGTTTTTGAGAGAGCTTGCCCGAGCAACGAAAAAACCTCATGCTCAAGCAACAACGATACGTATCTCTGATTGATTTTCTCTGATAATTATTGGGCCACCTTACCATTATTATTGATCATATTCAAACTCGTTTAATTCATATTTAATCATTCTGTTTAAATGAGTTTCAGGTAATCAACACTTGATTGATGACACAACAAATCGATCATTAATCTCACACGTCAAGGATCGAGCAACAATCGAAACAGATGAAGCTCTTCCATTTAGGAATCATTTGACAAAGCTATCACTCGAGCAATTATCTCGCAGGTACGAAGCAAAGTCACTAAATGACGTAATACCATAAACTTTCAATGCCGGGCAAAAATGGAAAACGAAGAAACAACGAATCTCAACGGCTAGTTCAACGAGATGAAATGGGTTACACTATAAAAGACCATCTCGATTCAATTCAACGAGTACCCAAGAATACGAGATACACATTTCGTATTCATCGTGATCAACCACGTCAATTATCTTTAGTATCTTCGGATACCTATAGTACTTCAGTGTTCATATTTTATTCACTCTTGAGGAGTCATTAAACACCTTCATTATTTCAATTGTTCAAACTTAAGGTTGTGGAACCTTAAGTAAGGGTGTACGATTACAACTTGTAAGGGGGAGTGAGTCCGAGTGTGAAAGGATCATCCTAAGTTACAGAGTGGGTAATTGTACTTGTGTTTGAAGAGTTAGTGAAAATCTCAAGGTGTACTTGGGGACTGGACGTAGGTCAAAGTATTAGACCGAACCAGTATAAATCTCTTCGTGTCCATTTCTCTTCCCTTACTCGGTTATTTATTTTCAAGTGTATCTTGCGAAAAGTTTGTTAAGATCACCTATTCACCCCCTTTAGGTGATATTCCACCATCAATATTGTATAGATTGATTGATTGAATTTAATATGATTAATCATATTCATTTCTTATCAACCAAGTCACATTAGATTCACATCTTAATTGATTGATTGAATTTAATATGATGAATCATATTCATATCTTGATTGTTGAATAGCATTTAAGATGATGGATCACATTTATTTCCTTTCCTTTCTTCAAAAACGTCCATAAAAATAGCACATAAGAAATCAACACTTTATAAGAGTCTAACCCTAATTTAAGTGCTCACAAGAAAGGCCCAATCTAAACTTGAATTGGAAAATCCAAATCATAATGAATTAAATTCATACTCTATAATATAATATCATGATTTAAATTTTCGCGCTACAAACAGCTTAGTCACTTGCGGTCTCGCTCGATTTTGAAAACAACATATTGTTTTAGAAAAATTGTTTCATAAAAATAATTTCAAAACCAAGTTGTTTCAAAATAATGTCCCCGGATCTTTCCGTCTAAGCATGATCGACCTTCCGAACGTTTCAAAAGGTGACCATCGCAAAACGTGAATGCTTCGATCTAAACGTTTCAGATCCATACGAAACGGCCGTGTAACCTATCGCGAATTATTGTTTTAAATGCATAACAAAAATGGTTCTAGCATACATATCGATTTCAATGCATACACGATTCGGTTTATTGCATATATATCACATATATTCGCATATAGAAAACCCAATCTAAACGCACGCTTGACTCGGCTCGATGCCACCGTTGGGATCCGTACACGCAGCGAAAGGAATTTCAACTATTTAAATTTTTACGAATCCCAAAGAGGATCTAACAATGACGTTTAAATCAAGGTTCGTTAGGAAAAACCGTACCTATGCGAACTCGTGAGCGACCTTTGCAAACATGTGGGCTAACACCTTCTTGCTCGATCAATCTCTAGGAGCCGACTCTACGAATCCACTAAATTAAATCTGAGATACTATATCACAATTCAAATTAAATCAGATATATGATATCTCTATTCAAAAATTAAATCTGAGATATGATATCTGTCTACTTAATTAAATATGAGATACTATATCTCAATTTAAATTAAATCAGATATGTGATATCTCTATTTATTTTATCTACTTAATTTTTCTAATAAATTAAATACAAAACAAATAATATCATTATCTAAATAATAATTTTTAATTTCGAATTTAATACACACACACACACACACACACATCCTAGATAAATGTTGTATTCATTAAATCTCAGACATATCTAAGATTCAATGAATCTGGACACTATTGCTCGTGTTAGGCTATTCTTGTGTGCGACTCTGCAAGCTCACATGAGATTGGTAGCAGGCCAAAACTGTATCAGCCCACAAGTCGCAAGCGGCCTCTAGGAAGACATTGCGACTACCCAACTCATATGGGGATCGATGATACGATACAACCTATTGTATAACCATGTCAGGTCCCTTTTGTCACGCGATAATTTGGTCAATGATGAGGCATGGATAATGTTAACTTCCTTTCCTTGACCATTACTTTCTTGATTCTTGAATAGTCTAACAATTGAAATGGAAACCCCGCTCCATCGTAGTATGGTCATACATTTCTCGACTCACTCATCGAGGGACCATATATCTCTCTACAAATGTGAGGGACAAATTCCATCTTGACCATTCACATTCCTCTCGCATGAAAACTCACGATCCCGATCCAAGCCTTTATCATCACCCAATCAAACGTGACTTTTGACTAGGTCAAAGATCGACGACTCTCATGTAGGAATCCATGATGATCTCAGATCACAGGGTGTTGTGACGTGGTTATACATGAGATAAGCTTATGACTTGAAGGGTTGAGCGTTTCGTTCAACTCGGCACAGTGCGCATCTCGAATGTCGTGCGTGTCGACCGTCGTACGTCTCGGACGTAGTGCCATCTCGTTCGATCAAATTGGAGCGGACTTTGCGAGTCGCTTCCTTCTACCGGTATCCACAAGAATGGCCTCGAACACGAGACGGCGTGCTAGCGCCTTCGTATTCTCACGTTTCTCTATACTCTCTAGGGTTTCTCGCGGCTTTCTAATACCCTTGACAAAAGTCCCGTAGGTTTTTCTAAACCTAATAGGCGTATTATATTCAAAATTAATCCTCATTAATTTTGAATTTTGAATTTTGAATTTTGAATCTGGATTAAAAATATATTAATTAAATCCGATAGATCTAATCTAATCTATTTATTTAATCTAAATTAAAAGCCTTCTGATTTAATTTATCTCTATAAATTAAATCCGAGAAATGATATCTATCTATTTAATTAAATCTGAGTATTTGTTTTAGATATTTAATTTATCAAATAAATTAAATACAAACAAATATTATATAACAATATTATAATCTATATTAATAATATCATTATATTAATTTCGAATTTAATACACACACACACACACACACACACACACACATATATATATTCATCCTAGACTAAATACATTATTCATTAAATCTTAGACATATCTAAGATTCAATGAATCTAGACACTTTTGCTCGTGTTGGGCTATTCTTGTATGCGACTCTGCAGCCCACGTGAGATTGGCGTGGCCAATATCAGCACCGGCCTACAAGTCGCAAGCGGTCTCTAGCAAGACATTGCGACTACCCAATTCATATGGAGATCGATGATACGATACAACCTATCGTACAACCATATATGTCACGTCCCTTTTGTCACGCGATAACTTGGTCAAGGATGAGGCATGGATAATGTCAACTTGTCTTTGTTAAAATCTTAAGGTTGTGGAACCTTAAGTGTGAGTGTACAAATTACAACTTGTAAGGGGGAGCGAGTCCGAGAGTGAAAGGATCATCCTTATACAGTGTGTGTAATTGTGTTCATTTGAAAGAATAATGGAAATCCCAATGTGTGCTTGGGGACTGGATGTAGGTCGAAGTATTAAACCGAACCAAGATAAATCTCTTTGTGTCTATTAACGACATTCTCTGTCTTCGTATTTTGTTTCGTGTGGATTCTCAAAAGAGATTTTTGATATCACCTATTCACCCCCTCTAGTGATATTCCACCTTCATTTGGTATCAAAGCGAGGTTACTCTATTGGGCTTAACATCCCGAGTTATATCATAGATGGAATATTGCCGATGGCGCGTCAATCAACCGACCACCAAGATTTAATGGTCAACATTATTCATTCTAGCGAACAAATTCAAAGTATTTGTTTTGGCAACCGAGTTTGGTTTATGGGAGGTGTTCGAGAGAGGAGATTACCTTCCAACGGTTATTGAAAATGGCATTAAATCGCAAAACTAGAAGAAGATTATGATGAGAATGATCGAAGAAATGTCACACTTAATAGCAAGGCTATTCTTATGCTTCAATGCGCTCTCGGCCAAAGAAGAATACTTTCGCATTTGCAATCTAGTTACGCAAGGGAGATATGGAATGCTCTGGAGGTTGCATATGAAGGAACAACCGGCATAAAGGAGAATCGCATCAACACTCGACGACCGAGTATGACCTTCTTCGAATAAAGTCCGAGAATCCATTATTGAGTTTGAACTCGTTATACTCATCCGGTCAATCAACTATCGCCTTTGGGCAAAGTATATGAGCAAGGTCCTCAAGTCATAAAAATCCTAAATGTCTTGACTAAAGAATGAGAAGCAAAGGTCACAAAGCAATCAAAGAAGCTCGTGGTGAATCAATGACATCAGTTGCTGCCTTATTCTGAAGTTTATCTGAATATGAAAGCAAAATGATATTCAAGAAAGGCTTGGACGAGATTAACAATGGCAAGAGAAAAGGAGTTGCTCTCAATGCTGTGATGGAAATGGGAGACAAAGATGAAGATGAAGATGATGAGGATGATGATGAGATGGGTATGTTCGTGCGAAGATTCAAAAGGTTCTACAAGAAGGACCAAGGTTTCAGAAATAAATTCCAGAAGGGAAGCTCAAGTAACAGACGTGAATCCAAAGATAAGGACCAAGTCATCTGTTACGAGTGCGAGAAACCTGGACATTACAAATCTGAATGCCCACAACTGAAAGGCAATGAGAAAGAAAAGAAGAAGAAATTCAATCACTTCAAAAAGAAGGCTTATGTATCTGCCATATGGGGAGATGGATCCTCGGAAGAAGAAAGTGAGGAAGAGGAAGAACAACTCGAAGATAACGATGAGATACGTGATTCACAACCATCTTATGATGAGTTATTTGATGAATATAATGAGATACAATCGAGTATGAAACTCTTGCTGAAAAATACATAGATTTGAAAAGGAAAAATATGACTCTTGAACAACAAGTCAAGAATTATACATGTACAAATGATATTTGTGAAGATTGCTTTGATTTAGAGAAAAGAAATCTTTATCTCATGAAAACCCTTGAGAAATTTACTAAGGGCGTGAAATGCTCAACGTAATTTTGAAAGCTCAAAGATTCACAAATGATCGTTCGGGCATAGGATATAATCCTATTTTTGACAAAAGAAAATGCAAAAAGAAAACCGTGGAAAATCCTATTTGAATTATTTTCGAAAACTGTTCACACCTCAAATCCATTTGCTCATTGTAACTACCGTAATCAAAAGGGTCACAATACATCATCTTGTTTTCATAAAAGGATAGAAGAGATAGACCGGTTGGTAACTATCGGTGGGTACCTAAGGGAATCTATGTCCCTAAGGCCCGAACTAACCCCAAAGGACCCAAAAAAGATGGGTACCTAAGACTTAATTTCTCTCGATTTGTAGGTATGTCCGAGAGCATCAAGAATCAATAAATGGTACATTGATAGTGGGTGTTCCGGACACATGACGGGGATCAAGCTAAGTTTGTAGCAATGAAATCAAGATATGGTGGTAGAGTCACCTTTGGAGGTGACCAATCCGCAAAATCACCGGATTGGTACAAGGGATGGACCCTTGATCAAAGATGTTTATTTAGTAGAAGGTCTCGCCACAACCTCTTGAGTGTTAGCCAAAATGCCGACAAGAACAAGCTGGATCCTTTTGACTCAGAGGAGTGCCTCATTATCAGTAAGGATGATCTTCCAATTGATAAAGGTAAACTTAAGTTATTATTCAAAGCTCCTAGAGAAGGTAACTGCTATACCTTAGAATTACCTAAAATCAGTTCTGAAAAATGTTTTGTTAGCAACTTGGAAGAAAGTTGGCTGTGGCATAAGCGGTTGGCACATGTGAACATGTTTCAACTAGACAAGTTACTAAGAAAATATTTAGTCCGTGGTTTACCCAGACTTCGATTTAAAAACGACATGATCTGTGATGCTTGTCAAAAGGGTAAACAAACCAAATCCTCTTTTAAAAATAAGCTTGAAATTTCAACAAATCGTCCCCTTCAACTACTTCATATGGATTTGGTTGGTCCAGCTAGAGTCAGGAGTCTTGGTTGTAATTTGTATACTCTAGTCATCGTAGATGATTTCTCTCGCTTCACTTGGACTATATCGTAGATGAAACATTTGATCTCTTTACTGTGTTTGCCAAAAAGGTGCAAAACGAGAAAGGTATTTGTATTTCAGCTATCTGAACTGATCATGGAGGAGAGTTCGAAAATTAAGCATTTGATGAATTTTTGATGCTCATGGAATTGATCACAACTTCTCGGCTCCAAGGACGCCACAATAGAACGGGGTAGTTGAGAGGAAGAATCGTGTGCACGCGAAATGGCACGTGCAATGCTGAACGAAAATCAGACATCACAAGTCTTTTGGGCAGACGCAATGAGCACAACAAGCTATATATCAAACCGAGCCTATGTACCAAGGAAGGAAACCGAACTTGGCTCATCTACATATTTTTGGCTACAAATGCTTTATACACAACAACGGTAAGGACAATCTTGGTAAATTTGATTCCAAATCAGACGAAGGTATATTTCTTGGATACTCAAATAGGAGTAAGGCATATAGGGTGTTTAATAATCGTACTCGTGTAGTTGAAGAATCTATTCATATTGTGTTCTGCGAATCCAAATCTAATGAGCCTTTAGATGATGATGATGAACTTGCTCACAAAAATCAATTCTTTTCAAAAACTACTCCTGCTTCTCTTGAAAGTCCGTAAAAGTTTTTGAAAACAATGATCAAAATTCTGTTGAAAATCCAGATCAATCTCAACCTAGAGCTTGGAAGTTCATTAGGAATCATCCTCTGGACCAAGTCATAGGTAATATAGATCAAGGTGTGAGAACTAGGAGGAGTACCTTAAATGAAGTTACATTCTCTGCATTCATATATAACATTGAACCCTCTAAAATTGATGAGGTTGGGTAATCGCAATGCAAGGGGAATTACATCAATTCGACGTAAATCAAGTTTGGGATTTGGTACCTAGGCCCAAAGATCATCCGGACATTGGCACCAAATGGGTATTCAAAAACAAACATGATGAATCACCATCATAGTCGAAATAAGGCTAGACTTGTTGCCAAAGGCTATAATCGGAAGGAATTGATTATGAGGAAATGTATGCTCCAAGAGCTAGATTGAAGGCAATACGTGTACTCTTAGCCTTTGCAGACTTAAACAAGCTCCAAGAGCTTGGTATGAGCGGTTAAGTAAATTTTTGTTAGATCAAGGCTTTGTTATAGGAAAAGCAGATACAACACTCTTCATTAAAACGAATAAGCTTAATGAAATCCTAATTGTGCAAATATATGTTGATGACATTATTTTTGGCTCTACTAATGAATCTCTTTGTGAGGAATTTTCAAAGGAAATGCGGGGTGAATTTGAGATGTCTATGATGGGTGAGTTGAATTACTTTCTTGGCTTGCAAATCAAACAACGAAAGGATGGCATATTCATCTCGCAAACAAAATATCTTCGTGATTTTCTCAAGAAGTTTGGGATGGAACACCGTAATGATGTGGACACACCAATGAGCTCAACAACTACCTTAGATGTAGATGAAGAAAAAGGGAAAGATTTCAAAATTACTAAGTATCGAGGAATGATAGGATCACTGTTGTATCTAATCGCTAGTCGGCCCGACAATCGGTTCGGTGTGGGAATGTGTGCAAGATTCCAATCTTCTCTAAAGAATCGCATGCCGAACATGTCAAGAGGATTTTACGCTATCTCTCAAATACAAAGGAATTGGGTCTCGGGTTTCCAAAAGGTCAACAAGAATTTCTAGTTGCATATTCGACTCGATAATGCTAGGTATAAGACCGATAGAAAAAGCACAAGTGGTCGGTGTGAGTTTCGGGAGGATCATTTGTATCATGGTTCAGTAAGAAACAGACCACCGTGGTTGTTTCCTCAATCAAGCTGAATATATGGCTGCCTCAAGTTGTTGTGCACAAGTTTTGTGGCTAAAACAACAGCTTATCTGACTTGGGAATCCATTTGAAAGAAATTCTCATCCTTTGTGACAACACAAGCACAATCGCCCGCGAAAAATCTAGTTCAACATACAAGGACCAACCACATTGATGTAAGACATCACTTCATCGAGAGATCACGTACAAAAGAAGGATGTGAAAGTGATGTTCATTCCCACACATTTACAACTGGCCGACATCTTCACAAAGCCTCTAGCAAAAGAACAGTTCAATTTTATTCGGAGAGAATTCGGAATGGTAAATCTCAATGAACTGTAAGTAAAATGTTAGTTTAATACAAGCATTAGTGTATTGATAGTGTTTTGATGATTAACCAAGACTAACTTAAGCTTCGGAGTTTCTAGATTGTGTTTTTGCAAGACTCTGTTATGATAAGAAAGAACAGAGATAATCGAGACTATTTAACTCGAGTTAGAACATCGCTAACTCGAGTTAAATCGCGTCGAGAATCAAGATAAGAACAAAAGAGTTGGGTAACTCGAGTAAGCCAAAGTCACCTCGAGTCGAAGCTAGGCCGAGAGTTTGACAAATGGAAGAGGCTTTTAACTCGAGTCGACTGGGTGCCTCCAGTTAAAAGGAAACCCGAGAGTTTGAAGAATGGAGAGCACTTTTTGACTCAAGTCAAGCAATCGTCACTGAGTCCGGATCTTCTTCGAGACACAAGGTTAGTTCAAATTCTTGCCTAACTCGAGTCAACCATTGCTACCTCGAGTTGGTACCTCGAGTTAGCCTTCAAATTTTATATATTGTCTCTCTCCCCTGTCGCTTCACTTCACCTCACTTGTTCTCTTTCTATATTCAATCGTCCCTTCTCTCTTCTCTCTGCTCTCTCTCATTTTCCTCTCTTCCAAAACTCAAAACCCTAACAACTTTCGTCCTAATCTCACTCAATCTCTACAATGCCTCCCAAATCCAACCCAAAATCCTCTCGCAAAATCAAAGAAAAGTGATTCGATTATGAAGTCACACAATCATCGTCTCCTTCACTGCTTAAACAATCTCAACGGGAGAAAATCCCTACAAAGCGCTATCGTCCCAAGGTATCTTTGGTGAACTCCGAGATTACCCCGAAGAAACTCGGGATCGAAGAACCTTCGAGGTTCCCAAGAAGAAACCCATTGACGAAGAAGCTTCAACTCGCAAAGACAAGGAAGTCGTCATCGCTAGCCCTAAGAAGACAAAGAAGAAGCAGCTGTGCCGTCTTCGATTTCGTGGGACTTCAAAGACTCCACCAACTAAGAGCCCAAGATCTGTCTCGGGTTCAAGGGCCTCTCGTCAGTTTCAAAAGCTTTAGTTTCAAAAGCTTCAAACTGTGATCAAGGCCAAGGGTAGTTGAAATACCCTCCATTATGGGTATAAATCACGCTTCTACAACTCTACCTCCTACTGATTTCATTTGTGGCCCTATCTTATTTTCAACTGAGGATGGGAAAAAGTTTAGCAAGGATTATGCCCTTAGGGGATTTTGTCCAAGAGTTTCGTAGATATCCCTAAACTTAGAACCGATTGCAATCTAGATCTTTTTAATGAAATGAAAAAGTACTGTATGCACTCCAAAAGGAGTTCTCCTATGCCCTTTCCTAGCCTAGTATCTGTCATCCTGTTTCATGAAAAAGTGTGGTATTTGGAAAAGGATGAGATCCCCAAGAAACCTGAGGAGTTTGGTCAGCATATCTTGAATCTGATGAAGATTAATTTCAAGGAAGGCTCTGGTCAGTCTAGAGCTCCTGGTCCATCTAGATCCAGAGCTTCCAGGCAAAGGGTCCTAGAATCTCAAGCCGAACTCAGGTCCATAATTGACTTCACGACTGCACCCTTCACCTTGGAGCTCGGATCAAGGGAATTGTTGAAAAGCCATATCGATAGTCCTGGACCCTCTTCATATCTCCATAGCCGCTCAAAACTCATTATCTGTCAAGCTTGAATTTGAAATTGGGAAGCTGATACGGGATGTAGCCCGATACATAGAGGTCAAGAGGACTTACAAGAAAAAGTTGACAACTTCAATGGGCATTTGGTTGATCATGGAGCAAGTATTACTCGCCTTCATGACACATTTTGGATTCTTTCCAACAAGATGGACAAGCTCCTTCAATCCTAGCCCGGTCCTTCGTCCCTTCTATTTCTCCTTCCCTACATTTGGCTTCACTACCATCCCCGTATCCTCTACTCCAATACTTGCTTCCTCCTAAATGTGTTACTCACACCATTCCTGTCTCCATCCACTACTCCCGTTGTGAAAATCACCTACTCTGGAACTTCTACAACTGAATTGTTTGGAGAAGATGATGGTGACACTTCCATTTCTGTTCCACAACCATCTTCTATCATTCCCTATTCCCTCAACCATTTCCTAACTCCACTCATCCCTTCTCTTCTCAATTTCGAAGCCTCCATTGTGATCCCCTTCTTTTGATGGATGCCAAAGGGGGAGAAGTTGTGTTGTGAAGTGAAGAAGCCAAGAAGTTCTTTTTTTGTTATTGCAAGTATATTTCAATTGTAATATCTCAATTGCTTGCTCTTGGACTTCTAGTTAAATTTTTTGGTTCAGTTTATTGGTTTTGTTTATGATGGTTTAGTTGAATATTGGTTCAAGTTTTACTAGTTTCGATTATGATGGTTTAACCGAATGATGGCTCGAAATAGTTCGGTTTAATGTTATCGATACAATGTGAATGTGAATGATGTGAATGGTCATGTCAAATTTTACCTTGTTTAGATTACTTCAGGTCTTCAATCTTGTGCAAACCTTGTTTAAAATGTATTTATGTGTTTAAAATATATGGCAAGAGTCTACTAAGTCTTTACAAACATTTCAAAATTACCTTGGTTAACTTCTTGCTTTTCAAAAGTTGTTATCATCAAAAAGGGGAGAATGTTAGTTCTCATATATGTTTTGATGATGATTAACTTTAGAAAGAACATTGGATACATAGGATAAATAAAAAAATCCAATTTAAGTCAAATCTAAAAGCATATCGGTTGAATTTCGTTGTCACAAATTAACTCGAGTCAATTCGCCGAGGTCTATTGCAAAAATCACAATTTAACTCGAGTCGGGCCGAGGTTGCCTCGATTCTAGGCCGTAACTCGAGTTAACATCTTCGCCGCCTCAAGTCAAGTCTCAAAATCTTTTGAAATAACGTTTGAAATTTCCAATTGACTCGAGTCAGTACTTTAACTCGAGTCAAGAACATTGACCGTTATTTTTAAAATGGCATTTAACTCGAGTCAACACTTGGTGACTTGAGTCAAGCCCCTTGATCTAAATCTCCAAAGGTCCGATCTTCGCATTTGACTTGAGTTAATATTAGGTGCCTCGAGTCTAGAGGCTAATTCGAGTCAAGGGAAATTCTACCTCGAGTTAAATAATCAATAAAGGTGATCTATTCAGTGCCTTAACTCGAGTCACGTTCTTGGTCGCCTCGAGTCAAGGCCTTAACTCAAGTCAAGCTTGAGTCCGCTCGAGTCAAGAAGGACTTTCGATATTCCTTGAACGTGGACCATTGACTTACCTCGAGTCACGCTTTTGTGTGCCTCGAGTCAGTGCCTTAACTCGAGTCAGGATATAGCTTGCCTCGAGTCAGATAAGTAAATTTCAAATTTGATATGTGTTGATCGATGCTCCAACTCGAGTCAGTAGAAGCTTGCCTCGAGTCAATGTTTGCTCTATCCTTCAAACTAATTTCCAACTTCGATTTCTTCGTATGTTTATGGATTATCTATATCATCATTTATCATTATTCCTAACATCATTTAATCAAGTTTGATGAGCAAATTTCGATAAAGTTTTTGAAAGAAGATCACTCTAATCTTCATAAAGCACCAACCTGTCAGAAGTGCATTTAATGCAATTACCTGTTAGAGACACCTAACCAACGAACCGACGAAAGACTTCATTCCTTTGCAGTGCTTCCAACATACCAAAATCATATCAAAGGAATAAAAGAATGAAGTAATACGTACATTGATGATTTTTCTTCTCTACACTTCAATGATATATTTCGTAATCACAACGGTCTTAAACTCAAGCATCACAACGGCCATAAATGCAATCACCTATAAATTGAAGATGACTTGAATGTTTAAACTACCAAAAGTCTCAGTGCATTCAATTAGTTCAACTACTACTATCTGTTTCATAAATTACTCTTAATATCTTCGGATATTTCGTACCTCGATGATTCACATATCTACTCAAATGAGTGAGGAGTCAAATACTATTTCATCTCGTCTTAGTTAAAATCTTAAGGTTGTGGAACCTTAAGTGGGGTGTACAAATTACAACTTGTAAGGGGAGCGAGTCCGAGAGTGAAAGGATCGTCCTTATACAAGTGTGTGTAATTGTGTTCATTTGAAAGAATTGTGGAAATCCCAAGGTGTGCTTGGGGATTGGACGTAGGTCGAAGTATTAAACCGAACGAGTATAAATCTCTCTGAGTCTATTATCTCTATCTTTGCCTTCGTATTTTGTTTCGTGTGGATTCTCAAAAGAGATTTTTGAGATCACCTATTCACCCCTCTAGATGATATTCCACCTTCAATCATCACTCCTAACAAAGGTGACTTTTGACTAGGTCAAAGACCGCCTACTCATCATGTAGGAATCCATTATGATGTCAGTCAAAGGGCGTTGTGACGCGGTTATACATGAGAAAAGCTTATGACTAATTCCATGCGGCTTTCTCATAGTGGCCTGGCCCAAAGACCTTGTACTCTTACAAGTGCCTATGACTTTGACTCGTATCTCCACACTCATCAAAGTCATACTCGTCTTATTTCATCTTCGCTCCCGCGAAGATGACCGACTGTGGACATTTAGGATAATCTATAAGATATATCCAAGGATCAGCTTATCACTATAAATATGCAAATGAAATGATAACTAAAGGAGAATAATTTAAATAAAATAAACGTCTAAAGTACAATGACTTGCCCTAGGGCATAATTTCCAACAATGACTTTCCCTACTAGATAATTTCCAAAAGTAAGTTGGTCCACCTTTTCTAGATTTGTGCGGATTAGGCGAGTTGCACCTTTTTCTAGGTCAAACATGTCATGTCAGCTCCTTTGACAAGGTACTTTGAAGGTTTGAATAAATGTGTCCTTAGGCTGCAATCATTGGGCATGCCTTGTTGGGCCTCCCCACATGGACTACCTCATCTATGGGCCCAAGCTAGAAAGTTTGGCTCTACAAAGATTTACAGAGCCATGGATATAATTATGATATGAGATTATATAAAGGCCATGGAGTTATGAATATCTCCTTGTAATAATATTTATAAAATCTAAAACGATTATGTTAAAGGAAAATCCCAATAAAACACCTTTAATATATATATATATATATATATATATATATAAAGACATATCAATGGTTCCAATTTCACAATTCCCACGTCCACCCGTAACCACCAATATGGGATTTCAAAATATTGTTACTTTACCCACATACCCTTGTACACTTTGCACAATCTCTCTCTATGGTTTATCTTCCATCCTCATCTCTCACTCACCCCCCTCTAATATTTTTCAGATTCCTTCGTTACTATCCAAATCCCCCATTCCCATTCATTCCTCTTAGGATTGGATCCCCTCCCGCATAGAACTTTTAGTTTTAGAGAGAGAGAGAGAAAAAAAAGGAGAGATTTTAGAAGCAACCATAAGCCATTAAATGTGAATATGCAAAGCAATAGGCTAAAGCCTCCGATCCTCCAAATATGTTCTCCAAGCTTTACCACCATCCCTTCCCTCACAACCCTTTTCACCTCTCTTGTGAATCTCAAACCTTTGAGGAAGATGACACTGTAGCACCTCCACCACCCCTAACCACCCTCAAAAGCCCATGTCCATTGATGGCTCCTGCATCGAGGTCCTCCTAATTCCTTCATCCTCGAAGGCCCTGGTGGCACGAATGTCGTTGAAGTGATTGCTTGCTTTTTTTGCCGCTAGAACACGGGCCTCTCGTGTTTTAACGGATCGGCACCGTTGCTAACATCACCCTTCGTGAACCCTTTACTACCCTAGGGTTACCATTACTTTTAACAACTATTTTGTATGTTGTCCAAAGAATGTTGCTGATGAGATCCGAGTATTCCAAACCCAAATCGAGATTCAGTGAACAATCTTGTCATGTTGCTGCCATATTGTTTGAGAGTAACAATGATTTCACATTGCAAGAACATATGGTTGTCAATTCACCGTATAAAACTCCTTCAATAACAAATTCTTACTAGAACATAGGGCTTCTTATTGTGCTCCTTCTTGGTAGAGAGAAAAGGTATTGAGGGAGAGAGAGGAAAGAAGGAGGGCGAGAGGATGGGTGGATGTGGGATATGAAGGTTTAAGTGTTTTTTTCAATGAAATTTGAAAGATGATAAAAAATAGAGAGCTGGAGTAAAGAAACGGGCATATAAGAAAATTAGTAATTTTATGAAATTTCAAATTGAAATAAACGAAAGAAAAACTTTTTAACCAAAATAAAAAGTCTCCCCAAAGTATAACTGAAAAAAATATGGGTTCCATCTTCATCTTTTTTTTTTTTTTTCTCAAGTCCATCCTTATCCATGTGTTGCTGGATTTTCTGCTTCCGTTCCCAATTTTGCTGCCAGGTTCACAGCCTCTGAACCTCATGTTCAATGTTTCAAGTTTTGTTGTTTTATGAGCGTTTTCTCGTTTTCCAGTGGTGACTACGCCTCACTTTCTTCCTCCTCACATCCACAAAACACAATCTTTCTCATATATTCGCATATACGACACAAACTGTTTCTATTTCACAGAGAGTAGTTACCTTTCTCTCTTCAAATTTATTCTCTCCCTAATCCACATACAGGGATTGAGATTCTGCGTCCATGGCTTCCAAATCTTTGCCTTCTGCAGCTCCCAATCTTCACTTCCCAAACCCCAAATTCTCTTCTTCTTTATCTTTGAGATCACTCTCTTCACTCCCCTTCTCCTTGCATTCATATCACTCCCTTTTCTGCTGATGCCACTGCCCCTTGCCGGTGCGTTAATCCGGCTTCTGGGTCTCCGTCGTCGTCCGATGACTCCGTTAACCGGGGATGGGACTCGATGCTCCAGGATTTAGTTAGAAATGCCATCAAGCAGTTCGATTCTTACGTGAATTCTCTTCGGGATGAGGCTCTGGGTGAGTGGAACACTGCCACTGTGGCTGAGAAAGATGGCTCGGAAAAGGAGAATCGTGAACCCGAAGAAGAAGAATGGGATTGGGATCGATGGCGCAAGCATTTTCAGGATATTGATGAGCAGGAGCGTCTCGTCTCAATAGGTGCATTTGGAATTGCTAATTTAGGTTTGTAATTAAATTGTGATGTGTAGTCCATTTTATTCTGTTTCTTCGTGGTTCCTAAGCAAGTGTTAGCTCAACTTATAGTTTCTATGATTCGGAAGAATGGAATAAAGCCTGAGGCTTTATCTGATGATAATTTATTATAAACACTTTAAAGATTTTACACGTGATGTAATTTAGCTAAAAATTGCGAGTTCGATTAATTAGACAAGGTTATACAAGAACATTAGAGGTGAGAGGGAGGACAACAGTATTATAATTTTCCAAGTGATTATTTTAACAATAATCACGTTAAGGTCTGGAGAAATTTTTGTCGCTTTAGTCGCAATCATTTGTTGGTTCTGAAGATGTGGTTTACAGAAAGTAACAATTTTCTTAAATGTCCACATCAAACAAGCTATTATTGATTTAAATTTCCTCTTCTTTTTTACTGCTTATACTACTAAACTAGATTGTTATCTGCTCTTAATGTAGCATTAGGTCCCGTACTTAATATTCCTTGTTCATTCTGAGACGATGTAGCTTTGAAACCTTTCTCTTCTATAGCTTATGAAATGTCATATAGAAGTTGTCTGGATAAAGATGAGGTGAAAAACCAAAACATGTTCATGGCATTGTTGTTGTAATCATGTATTCTTTTTTCTTTTCTTTTTTATTAGACCTAAAGGAGTTTTATGGAGCTATAAGGGTGACTAAATTGTGTTGCATATATGAACACAACTTCATAGCTGGGAGCTCTACTAAACTAAACTAGCAATGATGCGATCCACTGGGTGATCTTTCATTTTGGAGGCATTTTAATGCAAAAATTGTTTTGTTCTAAACAGTCTCAGATAAGCCGTGCTGTGTGCATGGAGGATTTTGAAGATGCTGCTAGGCTTAAGGTTGCAATTGCTGCTGCTGCTGCTGCCCATGACAGTGTTGGAAGAGTGATATCTCATCTCAATGTAAGAATTTGGACACATGCAATGCTTCTTAGACAAGAAATATTTCTTTAGTTGCTTTTAGAATTTCATGTTTTCTTGCTCGTGTTATTTTAAATATTTTTTTCCAAAAAGCCATATAGGAAGAACAGTACACTGATGCGGCTTTTTAGAGATAAAGCTGGTGGGGACTTGTGAGTTCTCGTAAAGTGTGTTGCATGAAAATTTTCATGAATAACTTTTGCCTTCTAGTTGATATGCAATTTCATGGGGTGAACTTAGTAATGCTAGCATCTGTCCTTCAATTGCTATTACTTAAGTTGGAATAGTTTGGGTGTCTTTCATTTTGAATTTCTCTGGTATAGTTATTTGTTCTTCATCGTAGTTTCCAGCAATTTCATGTAAGTTGTGACCATGAAAGCCAATAGGGATTAGGGACTACCTGTTTCTTGGCAGTTTCAATGTGATCACTGGACTTTATTTCCTAATTTATTTGTCCTTATGAGTGGTTTAGTCTTTGATATGTTACCAGAGCTCAAATCAGTTATGGCCTTATGGGAGTTAATTTTAGGAGGGTAGAAAATATGGAATTCATTTATGTTCACGTTTGATGTGATTACCATGCTGTAATTAGGCTACGTTCCTCTTATTACTGTATTGGTTTTAAAATAACAGTCACTTTCCAGTAATTTGGTTAAACATGGAATTCATTTCTAGCTCTCTGGAATTAACTGTTGGTGGTTTACTTCAACCTTAAGAACATATATGGTCTTTCAGGTTGGCTGCTGGTCTGGCATTTCAAAGGATGCTAATGATCCACATGGTCTAATTATTCGTATAACTCCAGAGCATGGAAGATATGTGGCAAGGAGTTACAGTCCTAGGTATTTTCCTTCAATTGATGATAATGCGTTAGGAATTTTGCCATTCATGAAAACAGAAAGCTATTTTTTTTTTTGGGAAAGGAGATGCTAGTGCTACCACTTTATCAATTGCGTTATGGGTGAATGAGTTATGTGAAGTTGTGAAAATCAATTAGTACTTCAATTTTTATTTATTTGTTTTTTAAATGATAGGCTTTTGGTGAATTATTTCATACCATGTGTTGGTGACTACTTAGGAAATATTTATCTAGCTTGTCATTATTCCTTCCGTTAGTGTGTGATTCACGTGTGGCAAAGAAACCTTGATCATGGCTGGAAACTAGGTTCAGTCATCATCCATCATCCATGATTGAATGTAGTCATTGAAAATGCAGGCTTTCTATCAGAAAAATATATGACAAAAGTAAATTACATTTTCTCTTATGTTATAGATATACCTGACTTTTGTTCCTGGTGCCATCTGTTTGAATTAATGGAACCTATGAAGGATAGGCATTTAAAAAATAAGCTTCTCGTGTCTGAACTTGTGTTTAGCCTTCGTATTGGCCATGATAAGACACTTTCAATTTTATATGGTCACTTCAGATTTTGTAATGTTGCTTGATCTGTTTTGGTGTCCATGCTCCCTGGGTTGGAAAGCAGCTTAAAAATTCCATTCTTTTAGTTCCAAGTAACCTATGATTTGGTTGTCTTGGAGATCAATTGGACATTAAGATGTATTTCTGAACAAACTGTCGAATTATTTTTATTTTTATTTTTTATTTTTGCATTCCTGCTAAATTATGAGGCCTCTGGTTTTGAATTTTTTGGCAATTCTGTAGAAATAAAGAAGTCGAGGGAATGGATAGGTAAGAGAAATGGAGAGCCACTCTCTTCTCCTCAAAATCCTTAGGCCCTATTTGGTACGAAGCACTGGGGTAGGAACTGTGAGTGGGTCAAGGACTGGGCCCAATTGTATTGTTTGGGATAGGGAGTACCATGAAAGTCAGATTGCTATGAAACCACCTCCCTGTATTGGGTGAGCAATGCTGGGATTGAAAAATTTTGGGATAAAGGATGGAGCGGAGAAAAGAGAGACAGTATCAACAATGAGAAAAAGATACATAGAGAGAGAGATTGAGATGAAGAGAGACAGACCCAAAGATTAAGAAATTATGAAGGCAAGCTGATGAGAGATTGCCGGATAAGAGGGAGGAAGCTGAATACCTTCTACAATTACAGATTCTTGCCAAGGTGAGTTACCCAACTCCCTTAATACCTTCTACAATTACAGATTCCTGCCAAGGTGAGTTACCTAACTCCCTTTTCATCTTCAATATCTTCTGTTGCTGATGTTTAGGAATTGCTAAAAGGTTAAATTCATATTTTGAGAAAAAGAGAACCTTAGTTACTTGAAAAATGTTTAATGGTTCATAAATCAATGTTTTGGGGCTTACCAAAGTTTGACGGAATTTGAGTAAACAAATGCCACTGTTTTTCCACAGAAAATTAATATGGAAGTTCAATTTAATAAATGTAAACGAGGTGCTATCATGTGAGTATGTCATTTACAAATTGAAGTTTGCTGAAACTAAAGAGGGGTGTGTGTGTGTGTGTGTTTACATGCTGGAAATTTCATTAGGTATGATAAACTTAAGTAAATACAAGTTAAGACTTGTACTCTCTCTCTCTCTCTCTCTATATATATATATATATATATGTATATATTCACATGAGCTATTGTGGCTGCCATTGTTCAATTTTGGAGGCAAAAAGCTGATTGAAAGTCTATTCAAGGTGGGTAAGCCTTAGCTAGAGGCATTTGAATGTTGATTTAGTCTGTTTTAAATCTGGAGAATTTCCAGAATATAACATTAAGTGGTTTAGCATATGAGAAAAGGTGCAAAATGATGGTGCTAATGTTCATATCAAGTTGGACATTATTCAAACAAAAATTTCAGATGCTACCCAAGATATTTTAAAGCTAAAACAATTCTTAAAAGTAATAATTACATGTTGAATGATAGAGGCTTAACCATGTGGGTGATTAAATAGGCGTTCTAGTGAATCTCCTTAAAGCACCCTTCACATATACATATTGGTTGTTTGTTTATGTTTATTTACAATAATTGATTTTTTTCCCTTCTTTATGAGTCTTGGAATTACATTTTAGAATGAATCAAAATCAAATAACAAACAAATAAATAAACTACAAACAAAGGAAAATATAAATTAAATTTGATTGACACATATCTAAATATATATTTTTTGTTTATTGTAAATTTGTTAATTCCTAAGTTTAAAATTTTTAAGAAAATATTAAGTATAATCTAAATTTCAATTAAACAATATAGAATTGTTACAAATTATTAAAATAAGAAAAACCAACTCTAGACATGTCTATATTTTAATATTAAAGGGATAGAAAAAAAAACATAAAATTAAAGTTATTAAGAAATAGATAATATCCTTGGAAAAAAAAGCACTCCCTCTAATCCTTATTATAAAGCACCAACTACCAAATGTATTTGGTCCTTTTTATAAGGTACTTACTTATTCCCAAGGCACATTAAATTTTTTCCATTTATACCCATAATTATAAAGGGTAGTGGGTGAGAATAATAATTAATGTAAAATAAAGTTTAGTGCAATTAGTAGGGGTAATATTGAAAGTTACTTAAATAGTAGGATAACTTTATTGATTTTAACTGTTTTTATTGGTTTGTGAGAATTGGTAGTTTGTGCCTTATAATAAGGACTAGAGGAAGTACACATGGTGTTCATTCTGTATGGTTTACGGTTTTGATGTCATCAAATAGTTTATAAGAATTTCAATTATCTATATTACAAACATCATGAGGTTCCATTGGTTCTTGATCTTCACTTTATTTGTTATTTCACATAAATGAAATGATGAAAAACATAATTTAATTTTAGAGAAAAACATTTAAAAAATTGATTAAAATCAATAGAGAAGATAGTAAACATACAATTCTTAAGGAAGAAATGGTGAAGAGAGATGATGGAATTTCACCTATTTGAATTTACGAAGTCAACAAGATATATCAAAGTAAGCCAATAGTTAAAAGGCTTTGGCATTCATCTTTAACATTAGTATGCCACATAAAATATTATATTGGTTGTTTGGAAAGAACTGTTATAGATATTAGTAGATATATAACGGTTGTTAAATTGGAACCGTTATGTATTATGCAAGAATTATCATATATTATGACGGTTGTTTACATTTGCCCGTTCATTATTATCACAACAATAGGTATATCATTGCCTCACCAAGCATCAATCATAACGGATGTTATATTATAACCGTTATAACAGGTCCAGAATAAATAACGTTTCGAAACCATAATGTATCTGCGCGCGAAGCTTTTGTAGCGCTCGCATAAATGATGGTTTCGAACCATTATGTATGGCAGTTAGTAACCGTCATATATCAGTTATGAAGGTTGGTTCTTAGGTAGCCAAAGGACAAACTCTTATTCAAAAGTTTACTGTCACTGCAAACTGTGCCATTATAGTACTTTATCAGGAAGTAAATAACACCTTCCTCTAAGGGATAGGTAAGTGGGTGAGTGTGATGTAAATTTGTAATAATCCTGAAAATATAAAATAATTTTTCATTCTTAATCAATATTTTGTGGTAGATTTTCAAGAAAAATGAATTGGTGGTCACTCTTATGGGTGAAAGATTGGGCAGAAATCGATGAGGAGAACCAAAATGTAATTTTGTTTCTTGCTCATAGACATTTCTAACACCGTTAGGCTTTATTTAGTACTTTTTAACTTTAGGGACTAACAAATCTAACGTGAGAAATATAAGACCCCATAAAAAGGGAAATAAAAGTTTAGGGATCTAATTCAAAACTGATGAAAAATTTAAGGACCTACTAATATATTTTCCCAAAAAGAAAAACAAAAATGAAAAAAATCCACAACCAATATAATCAACTCAGAAAATTTCAAATTTCAAATATTTTATATATTATTACATCATATGTAGAATCACTCAAATTTATAAGATTACTTGGAAAAAAAATCACAAGGTTAAAGGAATAGTTTGATTTAACAATTATTCAACTAGTGGTGTCTCAAGCATTTTCCATAAACAAAGACTTGATTTTTCTCAATGATGCTACAACATCAATCATAGTAAGTCGTGCCTCGGTAATTCAATGGAGCAATGTAATGCTAACTCAAAAACTGATGACATACAAGGCAGTATATTATCAGTATTTTGATTTTCTCTCTATAGAAAATTGACATCTATAATATTCATGATGGAATGTGGTGTGGAGTTGCTCACCCAATCTTTCAAACTTAGTCCTTGAACAAACATTTCATCCGTTGGCTTCTTCCTTGTAAATATTTCCATTAGCAAAATCCCATAACTATACACATCTCCTTTGGTGGAAACAACTCCTTTCGATCCAAACTCTATATGTCACATGGAATTATTAGTAGAGAAGTCATTATATGAATACAGTAAGTTAGTGTTTAACTTTTTTTTTTTTGTATCATTAATTCAAATCTTTACACATGAAGATGGAAAATATTCGCTAGAAGTTGAATAATATAAAATTATATTTTATAAAGCATAACAAACAAAATAATATAGGAATATATCCAAAATTTTATTATTAAATCATTACCTGGTGCTATATAGCCAATTGTTGCCAAAGTTTTGGTATAAATTTCCAACTGCTTTTCATCAAACAATTTAGCAATACCAAAATCACTAAGATGAGCCACCATATCTTCGTCCAACAAAACATTGCTTGGTTTCACATCACAATGAACAACTACTATTAGAGATTTGAAATGACCATTTGAGCAACTACTGATGATCTTAATGAGATTGCGGTGGCGTAAATGGCACATGGCAGAACATTCAACATCAAAACTTCTTGATGCTTCTTCAATGTCTAAATTAAGCACTTTTACAAAGAACTATCTTTTCATTTGGAAGAACTGCTTTGTATATTGATCCAAAGCTTCCAAAACCAACAAGATTACTCTCACTAAATCCATTTGTTCCCGTAGAAGCTCAAAATAGGATATCCTGATTGGTGTATCCAAAGCTGTTAAATCCCTCTCTGTTGAATTATTATCATCATCTCTCTTATTCTTTAGAATCACAATGGCTGAAACAATCAACATGACAACAATGGTAGGCAATAAGCATTTTATCATCAACATCACTTTATTTGATATGTGCTTGTTTCCTTTCCTACATGGTCGGACTTGTAGTTGGGATTTCCCACAAAGATCTTTATTCATCATAAAAGATTGAGCAGTAAAATTTTGAAAAGGGCCACCATTTGGAATTTCTCCATTCAGTAAATTGTAGGATAGATTGATGTATTTAAGATAGAGTAATGACTCTAAGGACTTTGGAATCATGCCAGACAAATTATTATGGGAGAGATCCAAGGACTCCATGCTTACCATGCCACCAAGCGATTCAGGAATATGCCCTTCTAATTTGTTTTCAGCCAAAGATAGGTTTTGCAAAGTTTGCAAGCCACCCATAGTTGTAGGGATGCTTCCTGAAATTTGATTTCTTGACAAGTTCAACAATGTAATTGCCCTCAAGTTTGATACCTCTGGTGAAATTATTCCATTCAATACATTGGAGGATATGTCTAAAACCAGGATATCTTTAAGACTCCAAATAGAAGAGGGTATTTGAGAAACCAATTTGTTAGAGCTAAAATTCAACTTTTGCAAAGAAGTATTCCCAAGACATTCTGGAACCACTCCTGAAAACATGTTGTTATCAAGATACAACTCACTTAGACTTTTAAGTTGGCAAAGTTCATTTATAATGAACCCTTGCAATCTATTGTTGCTAAGACTTAAAAGTTGAAGGCTATGTAATTTATTAACTGTATGAGGAATCAAGCCACTCAAATGGTTCTCACCCAAATCTAGTTCCATCAAGTTTGTTAAATTTCCAAGTACATTGGGTATAGCGCCATTAAATTTATTCAATGACAAACTTAATCCAATGAGTTTAGAAGCATTTGATATGCTGCTTGGAATTTGTCCAGTTAGTCCATTTCCCCGCAACCATAACATCTTCAAGTTGGGAAGGCCAATTCCTATATATGATGGGAGAACGCCAGAGAGGGAATTACCATTAAGGTGCAAGATTGTCAATGCTGAAATGTTGAATATATCGAAAGGAATAGGTCCTTTCAAATGATTATAGGACAAGTCTAATTCATTAAGTTTATCAAGTTTGCCTATGCCTTTGGGTACAAAACACAGACGAAAAAAAAAAAATGTTGAAGGAAACCACGATTTTCAAATACAAAGAATATATACAAATAAACTTATTTATATTACCTTCTTGAAGTCTTTGTAAAATTTTTAAAGCAAAAATGTTAGAGAAATCATAAACTACCCATGAGATGCCTTGGTTGTTGAAGATTTATTTGAAAATATAAATTTTATGTTGTAATTTTTGAATAACTATATAATAGGAAACTAATACATTTATAAACCAAAAAAAATAGGAACAACCGACAAAAACTGATAGAAGAAAATTATACAAGAGAAAAGAGTTTTACTTGATAGAATATCCAAATGTGTGTATAACAAGTGGGCACATTATATATGATGTTGCGCTATTTGGTTGAACATGGTATAATTGATATGGTATAGATTACTTAAAAACTTGTTTTCCAATATTTAAATATCATGTGTGATCCTATCTTTCTATCATTTTAGTTTTACCAACAATTCATGATACATTTTGATATTTTGGGATTGTAAATTAGTAGCTATATTTAAAAACTATGATTAATGAAATGATTAAAAAATAATATCTCATTTTAAATTCATTTTCTATTAGAGAAAATGATTAAGAAAACAACGAAAAGGAATAAAAAAGATATAATAAGCTCATGCTTGTAAAGAGGTTTGCATCCAAATAAACTTATAATAGAAGGTCATATTATTTGATATAATATATTTGTAAAAGTGAAAGGAACTTAAAAGAAGAAAAATAAAGCAGGTGAGTTATTTGATAGTATAACACACACACATATATATCAGAAAATGAGAGCAAATTTTTCTAACCATGAAATTGCTTACCTTCTAGTAATTGCATTTGAGTTTTTATAGTTAGTATATAAAATATGCGTTATTCATGTACGGTTGAAGTAAAAAATTATGTATTTTTTTTTAAAACATTGGTGGTGTACTTTTCACAACAGATTATAACGATCGAGAGTCCATATGTTTTAAATACACATACGTACGTACATATATATAATGCATACTTTCTCTCTCCTGTTGATTAATTCCCTATGAAAAAAATAATTATAAAAGCTTTATTTAATTTCATATAGAACTGAACATATAACATCTTCTCTTTGAATCCAAATAAATTAAAATGATGCAATTTAATTATTTGACTGACTATTGATAATATCTTGTATTCTCATTCATTATTCGAGCTTAAATTTAGTTGAACAAGCGTTTTTAGTTGCATTTAATTTTTATATTATATTTTGTAATTGGTTATTGGGAAAATCCCGATTAAATCTAAGTGAAATAACAAAATCCAAATTTAGGCCTACACTTTTAATAAGTTTCTAATAAAGTTAAGAGGCCTAACTAGGGAATGAGATATGGTAGAGGTGATTTTGGTTTTGATTATTTTAACTATATTTAATTAGAATTCTCTCTTTGTTTAACATGTTAAGAGTCCTAGGTAAAATATGTCATGAAAACACCCATCACTATGTCAATGAACATCTGCAATTCTTCTCCAATTGTCTTCTTATTCTCTCTAATATGTGAAATTTTAAGTTTTGAATTAATAATTTATAGTGTTGAGGAGGCTTGAAGGAATTAATTAAGACCTCAAGAAAATAAATTTATTCAGAAAACTTATTTCAAGTAAGAGAATTCTGAAAAATTAAGAAAGGAATTATTATTAAATATATGAAGGCCAAAAGTAATCAAGGAAAAGTTAAAAAATAATTTTAATAATTTTAATTTATTTATATAATTTTTGTTATTTAATATTAAAATAATATTTTTATAGGATTTGTAGAAATAAAGAAGTGGGGGGAAGGATTTTGCTCCCATCCTCTTCTTCATCTCAGCCGTAGGATAGAAATCTGAATGGTTCATATTTAATTTTTTTATAAAAATATTAATAAAATATTAAATTATTCAAAAATATTTAAAATAATATTTTTATAAAACATTAAATCTGAACCATTCAAATTTCAATCCAACGGCAGCGATGAAGAAGATGATGGGAAGGGAAGAGGATGGGAGCCAATCCAAAGAGGGATTGTGTAGGTAAGAGAAATAGACAGCCACTCTCTTCTCCTCCTCAAAATCCTTAGGCCCTGTTTGGTACAAAGCACTGGATGTAGGAACTGTGATCGGGATCAAGGACTAGGCCCAATTGTATTGTTTGAGAGAGGGAGTACCATGAAAGTGTGATTGCTACATAACCACCTCCCATGTATTGGGTGAGCAATGCTGGGATTGAAAAATTTTGGGATAAAGGATGGAGCGGAGAAAAGAGAGACAGTATCAACAATGAGAAAGAGATAGATAGAGAGAGAGAGATTGAGATGAAGAGAGACAGACCAAGAGATTAAGAATTTCTGAAGGCATGTGGATGAGAGATCGCCGGATAAGAGGAAGGGAGCTCGAATACCTTCTGCAATTTTAGATTCTGGCCAAGGTGAGTTACCCAACTCCCTTTTCATCTTCAATATCTTCTATTGCTGTTGTTTAGGAATTGCTAAAAGGTTAAATTCTTATTTTGAGAAAAAGAGAACCTTAGTTACTTAAAAAATGTTTAATGGTTCATAAATCAATGTTTTGGGGATGACTGAAGTTTGACGAAATTTGAGTAAACAAATGCCACTGTTTTTCAGAAAATTAATATGGAAGTTCAATTTGAAAAATGTAAACGAGGTGCTATCATGTGGGTATGTCATTTACAATTTGAAGTTTGCTGAAACTAAAGAGGTGTGTGTGTATTGTAGCAGCTACGAATGCATATAAATGATGTGTATATACGAGTTGTTTGAACGCTACAGGATTCAATTTTGTGAATAAAAAATGAGGAAAAACTTAGTGTTCTGAGATAAAGAAACAGGGATCAAATGTCATAATTCATTTAATTACACTCAGATTGTTCTGTTTGGTGCTGCCTTGTGATAAATAAGTGCCTTACCTATATGTAAACCATGGTTAAAATCATTTAACTGAATTGTTGAAACTTGAATTTGAATTGTTGTTTTAAGGTTTCTACATGTTGAAGAAATGCCTCAAAACATCAAAGCCTGATTAAGGATCTCAAAGAGATGATTAAATTCAATATATATGTTAGTTGCTGTATTTTTCTGATTAAGAACAAGTACTGTCCAACTTTGAGGATTTTCAAGAAAACAGGAACATTTTCCAGGTTAAGAGTGTGTGCTTATACATGAGGTAATGAAGCTAGGAAGACAAAAATCTTATTGTTCTTGCTGTGGTATATATTACTTTACATGCTAGAAAGTTCATTGGGTATGATAAACTTAAGTAAATACAAGTTAAGACTTGTACCCTATATATATGTATTCACATGAGTTTTTGAGGCTGTCATTGTTCATGGCCATGTGTGATAAAAGTTTTATTTATTCAGTTTTACAGTAGTAGTTATTCAGTTATTGTAATGTATTGTTCTTTGTGATTTATTTCACATGCTCAATTATTTACCATGTATTATATACTGAAATATGATAATTGCTACTAAGATTCTCCAATCTCACCCCTCTGTACGTTTTAACCATAGGAATAATAATTTTGGGGTAGGAGAAGCTGGTGGAAGCTTAGGTAAGGTGGACGGAAGAAAGCATGTCATGTTTTGTTACATTAATTTTGCATTAGTGTGGCTTATTATATTTACTTTGGCATGTAAGCTTAAAGTTTTTTTTTTTTGGGTTGTACATAACTCCATAAGGAGTGGTGGGCGAGCTTTGATATCCAAAGAGAGTTAGTGCCAGAATTTCATTCCAGCAAAATTATAAGTTATATCTAAATCATGAAATTTGGCATGAGAATAGTCACATCCTAAAATTTATAATAATTATTAATTTATAATTTACAGACATGTAGATAAAAAGATATGACTTTTCTAATTTGGGTCATAATTCTGAAATTTTGGCAGAAAATTCCTTTGTACAATGATTTTTAGGAAAGTTCTGGACCTAAAGTGATGTTGTTGAGCCCGCATCTTAATTTTATTATAAAAAGCATTTCAAGAGCTAAAGGTAGTTTATTTATGAAGTTTTGAAATTTTAGGAAAATTTATTATATCATGTACCCAAGCTTTTAGAACAGTTATAAATGATTTGTCTTTATAAGGATACTGATTGAGCTACAAGTGGTTCTTAAATGGCCAAATAATTATGATAAGTAACTCTAGAATGCAGTGTGGCATTCTCAATGCATAGTGTTAGTGAATTTCCTAAAAGCACCCTTCGTGTAAACATATTAGTTGTTGGTTTTTGTTTATTTAGAATAATAATTTTGATTTTTTTTTTTACATCTTACATGCCTTCTAATTACTTTTTAGAATCAATCACCATCAAATAACAAACAAATAAATAAACCACAATCAAAGGAAAAATATAAATTTAATTTAATTGAAATAATTAAAACTAAAATAAGGCCTGTATCTACTTTAATTTCCCTTTTTAATTATAGAGGGGCATTATGGCCTTTTAAATATATACTGAAAAGTCCCAATGGGAAATTGTTAAAAGAATAGGCCTGGATTTAATTTTTAGTATTTCATTTTCCCTTGATTTTTTACACAGATCTTTTTTTTTTTTTTGTTTATTGTACATTTGTTAATTCCTAAGTTTTAATTTCTTAAGAAAATAGTAAGTATTGTTTTATACAAATATTAAGTATAATTTTAATTTCAATTAAACAATATAGAATTAGAATTGTTACAAATTATACATATAATGAATAAGAAGAAACAACTCTAAACATATCTTTATTTTAATATTATTTTAATTATTTTAATATTCAAGGTATAGAAAAACATAGAATTAAAGTTATTAAGAGATAGATAATATCTTTGCAAAGAAAAAAAAGTATTAGCATAACATATGGTGGCCATTCTTTATGGTTTAAGGTTTTGATGGCAACAGATAGTTTATAAGAATTTCAATTATCTATGTTACAAATATCATGAGGTTCCATTGGTTATTGATCTTCACTTTATTTGTTATTTCACATAAATGAAATGACAAAAACCATAATTTAATTTTAGAGAAAAATACTAAAAGAAAAAGGTAACATACAAGTAAAGTACATACTTGTAAATGAGTTAGCATCCAAATATAATTCTTTCAAAGATGTGCGTTGCTTATTGATTTTGGAATGCTTCCCCAAATTGATTATTAGAAACATCAAAGATTTCAAGCAAAGGGAGTTGATGACACATTTCTTACGGTAAATTACCCTTTAAATGATTGATGCCAAAGCCAACATCTCTCAAAGAAGGCATGTTCCAAAGAAAAGAAGGAATTTCACCTATGCAAAAATACAGAATATTTGTTTGTTGGTAGTAAGTCTAGGAATTTCCTTAATTCACACACAACCATATAAGTAATACATGGAATTTTTTTAATTAGAGGCTTAAAATAATGGACTGTAATCAAACATTTGTTGGAAATCCATTTAAAAGGGACTCTTTCAATATAATATCAATTACCCATTCGAAATTAAAACTCTTAAAAGATATGCTAAAGAGAGATTATGGAATATAAAATGAACAACCAAGTTATTTATATTTTGCATTAAATCTATTTATTCTTTACAAGGCTCTAATTTTGAAATCTGCTATGAATTCATTATAGACTTAAAAGGCTAAAGTTTTATTTTTATTTAAGGAATTTAAATACTTTTAGTTACACATTCTAGAGCTAATATAGTATACACAAAAATAAGATTTTTGTTAAAGCATATAATTCGAGAGATGTGTAGAATGAACGTAGTTGTAAAAAAATTCCATGACAGTTCTAATACTTCCAACAACGTCTCATTACCAATTGATATTGGAATTTCACTGTTTTGATGTACAAAGGGAACAAGATAAGAAAGCTAATAGTTAAAAGGCTTTGGCATTCATCTTTAACATTACCATGCCACATCAAATATTGATAGGTCTGAAATTCTTTCGAATAGATTGTTTACAGGGTTCCATGTCATATTTAAGCACCCAAAATTATCTATTTTCTCTTTTCAAGATTTTTTAACTAAAAACGCAATTAGACAAGCTCCTTACAGTTCGTTAAGATCAATGAAAAAAATGAAAAGAAAAATTTATTTTTAAAATTATTTTCTACTCGATGGATTAAAAGAAAAACACACAACGTATAATTAGTTCAATCATATAATTACTTGCTAAAATAGATGAAGAGGAGAAGATTTTCAGTCCAACAACTATTTTAACATCGACTCACGCAAAAAAAAAAAAAAAATACATAGGTGGATCGGTAGGTGCCTATATTGAGGAAGATTGATGGACTGGTATAACTATGGACAACAATCTTGCTTCACCAGAATCTTTCAAAGATATAGATGAAGTTCGGTGCATCTGGATTGATCATGGCGGTGAGGTTTTACTTTTCATGAATGAGAGGAGCATCAATGCCAAAAACCATCAACGTTTTTGTGTGAAATGACTTCATTGCATCAAGTGGAGGAAAAACTGTGGTTTTGTCTAAAGGAGTGAAATGGATAGAGGAGTCGAGTAGTGGAGAGGTTTCCGCCGGTTACACGTAGGATTATTTTTGTTGGAATCAAAGGAGGGTAGTAAAGTAAAATTATCAAATTCTAAAAATCTTATTTTAGGTTATATGACCTCATTTAGAATTTGTTAAATTTAATGACCTAATTTAAAAATTGAATAATCAGCTTGTCTTTTAAAAGGATTTTCCCAAAAAAAAGGAGAGAAGGAAAAGAGTGATAGAATGAAAAAGAAAAGAAAAGTTTCCTAATAATTTTTGTGAAAAAGAATATTCTCTCAAAGTTTTCTACTTTAAAGTTGTGTCTCACTTATTTAAGTGGAGAGAGGACATATTATTCAGTAATGTTTTATGAAATAATGGAATTGAATAGAAGTTAAGACAATGATATATATAATTAAAACTATTACCTTGCAAGTTCTTGTTCGCGAGAGATAGCAACTGGAGTTTGGTCAAATTTCCAATGTCACTTGGTATTTTTCCTATGTTGAATGTTATCACTCAATTGTAACTCTACTAATTCTTTACATTGATGCCAAATGGAGGGTATTTCACCAGACAAATCATTTTTATCCACATAAAATATTTCAAGTTGTGGAAGCCCAAAACACACATTTTTTGGGAGACTACCAGATAATTGATTTCTTCCAAGATCCATATTTTGTATCGCTGAATTGTTAAATAATGTAGATGGTATAGTACCAGTGAGTTGATTCAATCTAAGATGCAATATCTTCAATTGTAAAAGACCACCAAGTTCATTCGGGATGCCTCCTTCAAATATTAAGGGGTGAGAAAGAAAATAATGTCATTAACTATTACGTGTCACAAGTTATTAAGTACATAAGATAAATTAATATTCTATAGAAATATATAAGACTTGCACATTTTTCAAGAAATGACACATATATTAGTAAATGATAAAACTCAATAAAAGTATAACCCTTTTAATTCGGGTGGGCTAATAACCGTAGATTAAAAGGCTAATAGTTAAAAGGCTTTGGCATTCATCTTTAACATTTCCATGCCACATCAAATATTGATAGGTCATGAAATTGTTTACAAGGTTCCATGTCATATTTAAGCACCCAAAATTATCTATTTTCTCTTTTCGAGATTTTTGTAAATATGAACACAATTAGACAAGCTCCTTACAGTTTGTTAAAATCAATGAAAAAAATGAAAAGAAAAAAACTATTTTAAAAATTATTTTCCACTTGATAGATTAAAATAAAAACACACAACGTATAATCAATTCAATCATATAATTAAAAGCCTTACCCTGAAAATTGTTGTCATCACGACATAGGAGTAAATAAAAAATTAGTTTTCATGTTTTAAATCTCGCGTGGTCCCATCAATTGATAATCTTATCATTCTTTTATTTTGAGATTATAATAATCACAATCTATATGTAAGTACCGTTCATGAATGAACAATATATGAATGAATGAAATGAAAAACCTAAAAGAAATGACAAAACAAAAGCTCATTTTAGTTTTAAAGTGGTGCAGATAATTATATAAAAATATTATTGAAAATCATAGAATAGCATCGATTCATGAATTTTTGTTATTTTTATAGTGTAAAATGCTAGCTACATTTAACCCCATTGCTAATATGTACAATATTAATGAAAAGAAAAATAAAATAAAATCTCATTTAAAATTATTTTTACTATATTAAAATATTAAGAGAAAATAAAAGAATGATGATAAAAAATAATAGTCTCATGCTTGTAAAGAGTTGGGCATCAAAATACAATTGATTATAACATCAACTACATGTAAAAAAGTTGAATGGACTTTAAAAGAAAAATAAAATGGCTCATAATATTTCATAATATGTTTAGCGTAAAATTATAATAAAAAATTGATAGATAAAATAATAAGACCCAATTAACTGATTTGTGGAGATTAAAGAAACTAAATAAATTATTTAATTTTGTATATGTTACTTGATCTATCTAAATGTTGGATTTTGGGCTCCCTTTCCTATATAGAGAAAAGCCCTTGTTTGAATTGCCCAAATTTTATATATTTCCTATTTTATGAAAATACAAGAAAGGAAATGAAAAAAAGGAAAATCTCTTTAAAAGACAATTGAATTATTCAAATTATAAATTAGGTTATTAAATTTAACAAACTATAAATGAGCTCATATAACCTAAAATAAGATATTAGAATTCGATAATTTGACTTTATTACCCTCATTTAATTCTAACAAAAAATAATGCTATCTGTAACCAGCAGGAAGCTCTTCACCGACCCTCTCACCCTCTATCCATTTCCCTCCACTAAATCAAAACCACAAAGTTTTCTCCTCCACTTGATGTAGTAATGCCATTTTACCAAAAAAAAAAAACAAAAACAAAAAACTTTGAAGGCTTTTGCCATTGTTTCTCCCACTCATTCATAACCCTCTTCAATGCGCGATTACCGTTTTGCGAAAAAACAGGGGTCGATGTTATGTAAAAAAACTCACTCAACCAAAAAAACAAACAAACAAACACAGGAACATATGAAAGAAGAGGAAAGCTTAAAGCTCAAAGCTTATTTGCTACAATAGATGAAGAAGAGAAGATTTTCAATCGAACAACTATTTCAACATCTAACTCACGTAAAAAAGTAAATAAATAATAACGAGAGGTGGAATAGGTTCCTATATTGAGGAAGATTGATAGATCTAGTATAACTATGGACAACGATCTTGCTTCACTGAATCTTTCATAGATACGAGATGAAGTTTGGTGTATCTGGATTGATCATGATGGTGAGGTTTTGCTTTTCATCAATGAGAGGGAGTATCAGTGCCAAAAACCTTCAACGTTTTTTCTGCGAAATGGCTTCACTGCACCAAGTGGAGGAAAAAGCGTGGTTTTGTTTAAAGGAGTGAAATGGATAGAGGAGTCCGTAGTGGTGAGGTTTTGCGTTGGTTAAGTAGGATTATTTTTGTTCGAATCAAAGGAGGGTAGCAAAGTAAAATTATCAAATTCTAAAACATTATTTTAGGTTATATGACCTCATTTATAATTTGTTAAATTTAACGACCTAATTTATAATTTGAATAATTCAACTGTCTTTTAAAAGTATTCTCCCAAGAAAAAAATAGGAAAGAAGGAAAAGAGTGAGAGAATGAAAAAGAAAAGTTTCCTAATTCTTCTTTGTGAAAAAGAATATTTTCTCGGAGTTTTCTAATTTAATGTTATGTCTCGCTTATTTAAATAGAGAGATGACATATTATTTAGTAATGTTTTATGAAATAATGGAATAGAAGTTAAGACAATGATATATAAATTAAAACTCTTACCTTGCAAGTTGCTTTTTGAAAGATATAGAACACGGAGTTTGGTCAAATTTCCAATGTCACTTGGTATTTTCCTTCGTCGAATCTGTTATCACCCAATTGTAACTCTACTAATTCTTTGCATTGATGCCGGATGGAGGGTATTTCACCGGACAAATCATTTCCATCCACATAAAATAATTCAAGTTTTGGAAGCCCAAAACACACATTTTTGGGAGAGTACTAGATAATTGATTTGTTTGAAGATAAATATTTTGTAGCACTGAATTGTTAAATAATGAAGATGGTATAGAACCAGTGAGTTGATTGTGTCCAAGATTCAATATCTTCAGCTGTAAAAGATCACCAATTTCATTTGGGAGGCCTCCTTCAAATATTAAGGGGTTGGGAAAGAATGTCAGTAACAATTTATTGTGTGCCACAAGTTATAGGTACAAGAGATAAATTAATATTCTATAAAAACACACAAGACTTGCACGTTTTTAAGAAATGACACATATATTTGTTATTGTAAATTGCTAGCTACATTTAACCCGTGCTAATATGTACAATATTAATGAAAAGACAAAAATAAAATCTCATTTAAATTTTTTTACTCTATAAAAATATTAAGAGAAAAGAAAAGAATGATGATAAAAATAATAGTCTCATGCTTGTAAAGAGTTCCGCATCGAAATACAATTGATTAACATCAACTACTTGTCCAAAAACTGAATGGACTTTAGAAGAAAAATAAAATGGCTCATAATATTTCATAATATGTTTAGCGTAAAATTATAATATAAAATTGATAGGTAAAATAATAAGACCCAGCTAATTGATTTGTGGAGATTAAAGAAACTAAATAAATTATTTAATTATTGTATATGTTACTCCCTTTCCTATATGGAGAAAAGCCCTTGTTTAAATTGCCCAAATTTTATATATTTCCTATTTTATGAAAATACAAGAAATGAAATGAAAGGAAAAAGAAAAATCTTTTAAAAGACAGTTGAATTATTCAAATTATAACTCAGGTTATTGAATTTAACAAATTATAAATGAACTCATATAACCTAAAATAACATATTAGAATTGGATAATTTGACTTTCTTACCCCTCATTTAATTCTAACAAAAAATAATGCTATGTGTAACCTAGGCGGAAAGCTCTTCACCGACCCTCTATCTATTTCCCTCAACTAAATCAAAACCACAAAGTTTTCTCCTCCACTTGATGTAGTGATGCCATTTTACCAACAAAAAAATGTTGAAGGCTTTTGCCACTGTTTCTCCCACTCATTCATAACCCTCTTCAATGCGCGATTACCGTTTTGCGAAAAAACAGGGTCCGATGTTATGTAAAAAAAAAAACTCACTTAACCAAAAAAAAAAAAAACAAACAAACGCAGGAACATGTGAAAGAAGAGGGAAAGCTTAAAGCCCAAAGCTTATTTGCTACAATAGATGAAGATGAGAAGATTTTCAATCGAACAACTATTTCAACATCTAACTCACGTAAATAAATAAATAAATAAATAACAAAGGTGGAATAGGTTCCTATGTTGAGGAAGATTGATAGATCTAGTATAACTATGGACAATGATCTTGCTTCACTAGAATCTTTCATAGATACAGATGAAGTTTGGTGTATCTGGATTGATCACGGCGGTGAGGTTTTGCTTTTCATGAATGAGGGGAGTATCGGTGCCAAAAACCTTCAATGTTTTTCTACGAAATTGTTTCACTACATCAAGTGGAGGAAAAAACTGTGGTTTTGTTTAAAGGAGTGAGATGGATAGAGTAATCAGTAGATGAGAGGTTTTGCGCCGGTTAAGTAGGATTATTTTTGCTTGAATCAAAGGAGGGTAGCAAAGTAAAATTATCAAATTCTAAAACCTTATTTTAGGTTCTATGACCTCATTTAGAATTTGTTAAATTTAACGATCTAATTTATAATTTGAATTTGAATAATTCAACTGTCTTTTAAAAAGTATTCTCTCTATCATTTTTGTCAATATATAATTTTTATATTTGTTTTATCCTCTTGCTTACTTCTGAATTAAATCTGTCGTGCTTTTTTAAAACTAACCATCATTAAAAAAGATGAAATAGTCTGTCTTATAGGCTGATGCTATTGTTAACTTTTTCTTGACTTTTTTAAAAATTTAAAAATTTTCCTTCTTTTTACTGTTTTATTATGACTTTCCTCTGCATCTGCTATTTTCGATGTATGTCATCAATTTAGACTGAATAAAATATTTAATAATAACTTTCCTATTTTCTCTCCTTATATTGGTATTTTTTACACTATTTTAAAAAGTGTCTTTATTTTATCCTTTACCTTCTTAATTAAATATTTTAAAATAATTTGTCCATCTATAATAACGCTTCAGCGAAATCCTGGAGAGATAGTAGGAAAGTTATTATAATTTTATAGATGGACAAATTATTTTAAAATATTTACCTCTAATTATAATTATAAGACCGGGTTGATTTTTGGAGAGATTAAGAAAGCTAAATAAATTACTTAATCATATCATCTATAAAATACTCCCTCATAAGAGCAAGTTTTAACTTTTGTAAATTTTTTCCTATGATACCCCTATTTATACTTATTATTAGGAGCATTTATATATATATATGTGTACATAGTGTTTATGTGTGTCAATATATACATGTGTAGATATATGTGTGTGTGTGAACACACACACACACACACACACACATATATATATGTGTGTGTGTGTCTGTATGTATGTATGTATGTATGTATGTATGTATGTATGTATGTATGTATGTATGTATGTATGTATGTATGTATGTATGTATGTATGTATGTATGTATGTATGTATGTATGTTTGTGTGTGTCTATATATATATATGTGTGTGTGTGTAGATATATGAGTGTGTGTCTCTCTATGTATGCGAGACAGATCTATATGTATACACACATATATGTTTATATAGCAATACCATTATTTCAATTAAAAGCGTGTGGAAATAAAATTAAATCTATATGTATACACATGACTATATAAAAAGCAACTAATATACATATATATACTAAACTAATATTTCATGGATGTCTATCGTAAAGCAAATTAGAAATATTTATAATTAGGGCAACTTGTGTCATTTTAAATTTATATAAGGACATTTTAGGAAAATGAGTAAAATTAACTAATTTAACTCCTCTCTTTAATTCCCTCAAAATCGTTTAAATAGCACCTATAATTAGGACCGGAGGGAGTATTTAATTAAGATAATAGATAATAGTCTGTCTTATAGATGGACAAATTATTCTAAAATATTTTAGAATAATTTGTCCATCTATAAAATTTATTATCTTAATTAGTATCTTAATTTAAAATAATGTCAGTATTTGTTATGTGTCACAAGTTATTAGTTACATGAGAAAACCAAATATTCTAAAAAAACACACAAGACTTGCACATTTTTTTAAGAAATGACACATATATTAGTAAATGATAAAACGCTGTAAAAGGTATAACCCCTTTAATTCAGGTTGTTGTGTTTGGTTGAGAAATTTTGATATGATTAAATCTAATAGACAAATTGAAATCCAATTGACCCTTCCTTTCCATCATTCCTCTCAAAACACATGTTTCTAAGGAGACTCCTAGAAAAATCTTTTTGTTGACTGGACGAACTTTTTAAAATAATAATTACTAACAGATAATGAAATTAAAATATAAATGTAGATTGTCCAAATCAAAATTAAATGTTCGAGACATGTTGGTTGTAAGGTTTATTATGAAAATGGACAATACAAGTTTCTTATATCTATTATCTTAAGTCATCCAATCACATATGATCATGTGTCATATTTTTAAAATATTATCAATTAACTATGAATCGACATGAAATAGATAGGACACATATCCGTGTGTGATTAGAGAACTTGACATAATGGATATAGTTAACTTGAGCTAAGGTTTTTTTCCTATGAAAAACCCTTCAAAAAGTTTTTAATGACAGAATAATAAACATTTGTTTTCAAAGACAGATGATGAGCTTTTAGATCCACTTGGACTAAGTAATACTACAACAATAATTTTTCTCCCATGCTGTGACTACATAATTTGTTTCAAATTTTTTATGATGAATGTTCTTTTTCCTTTGAAAAAGAGTCGAAAAAAATGACAAAAATAAAGAAGAAAATTCACAAGAGTTCCAATATTAAATAAATAAATAAAACAATCGAGACAAATTCATATTCCTCGAGTATAAGATCCTTCTAACCAATTACACTAGTTTAGAACAAAGACAAATGTAAATGTTGAAAATAATCCAAAACATACGACAAACTGTTATAAGACAAACTCGAAACTCAAGCGAAGATAAGTTGGAAATGGTGCGGGAATGAATCCTGAAAGCTTGTTACCACCGAGTTGTAAATTCTTCAATCGGTCAAGTCTCGCCCACCTCTAACGGAATGGTTCCTTCAATGAAATTAACTCTCAAATCTAAAGTCTCCAACCTTGATAGGTTGAATAGAGATAGTGGAATTAATCCATTAAGACTGTTATTTCGAAAACTCAAATGCTCAAGCATAGATAAATCTCTTATCTCTGCTGGAACTTGCCCATGAAAGTCGTTGTAGCTCAAGTTAAATAGTTTCAATCTACGCAACTGAACTAACTCTTTTGGTATTTGACCATGAAAATTGTTATCACCGAGATCAAGTTCAACAAGGAATGAGAGATTCCCAGTTGTGGAGACATGGTGCCCTTGAGACCCATGCCGCCAAGATTCAAGGAATGGACCCTTCCATGACGAGTATTGCATGTGACACCAGTCCAATTGCATGGAGAAGAAGAAACAGACCAATGAGCTAAGAAATCATATGGATCTGAAGTGATAAAGGATTTAAGGGCAAGAAGTGCAGATTTATCATAGCCTATCATTATCACGTGAACCCACAAAACACGTTAGTGATCAAAAGATGGAATGCTTGACTTGGGAGTAGGCCTCAAAGTCACACTTCATTTCACACGACACAGCTTCACTCTCTCCCTCCCTCCCTCCCTCTGTGTGTGTGTATCTTAATGTAAGAAAAATTGTGCAGCTGATTTTGACATAAATCTATGACCTGTTTTTCATATTTGTCCTCTTTTTCTAATTTACCCTTATTAATGTTCCTTCAACCATAATTATGTAAAGAGAAATGGAAGGAATTAAGGAAGATGATTAGGTATTTTAGAAAAAACATGTGTTAATTACCTTATCCAACATCTTTAATTGACTTGACAACAGTCGGTCTAATGATCCACCTTTCACGACGGACAGTGAAGAGATCATTACGTGCAATTTCTAAATTTGAAGCATTATGAAAAACTATATTAAAGGATAACAAATCCCTATTGAAATTAGGGGAAATTAAAATAAAGGACCTATATAAAATAATATTTATAGCATTCTACTAGGTGTGACAAGTCGAGAGGGTTCAAATAAGGTCCATAGCTAGCTTATATGGAGAAGGAAGGAGGAGACTTCCTAATTCAAATCTAGGCTTTGGGTTAAAATATCGAGGCGGGATGGGTGGGTGGATGATAAACAAATTATTCTTGGATCATAAACAAATTATCGCCGGATCATCCAGATCAACAAATTAGCTTGCAAGTTTCTCCGCTCTCCTTGGATCATCCGGATCTGTTTCTATCCATACACTTTTACCAAATATTTTCGTTTTTATTTCCAATCTTGGATTTCCAAATGGCCTCACCTTGATATTCACAAGAGGAGCAGGAAGGCCCTTTGTTCTTTGTTTTACGCATTTGGGAAGCAATTGAAAATTCAAAGGATAATTTAGTACTTTTAAGTTTATTTGGTCCTTCTTAATAATTATAATTTTTATGGTTCTTCTAATTAAATATTATTTTATCTAGGTCCTTTATTTTAATTTTCCCTTGAAATTAATGCTAGTCTATTTTATACGAATATAGGCTGAATTATTTTATGTAATGGATTTTTCATTATTATTTTTAAAGAAAAACTTGAATGAAATTTTAGAGATTATCTATTTTTTCATGAAAATATAAAATAAGTAGTCTATGAATATTTGCTTATTCAATTTAAATTAAGATTAATGATACTATAACCCAATGCTAAACACAATTAATAAGCTCGAATTCAAGAAACCAAGACAAACACATGAGACCATTGATCCACTAACCAAACCACCTTGAAATTAGCACAAAATGTTCACAAAATCATCAATTCATTGACTAACTCACACAAAGAATTTTATATCAGTAAATAACGCTACTTCTATTTTGTCTATTGAACTGTGTGTTATGGCTCGATAAATGTTGGTATATGAGTGAGGTATCACAAAGTATACCCTTTTTCTGTATATTTCAAAAACAACAATGATCAATATGATAATCCACTTTTAAGCTCGAGACCACTAGGAATTGTTTTCTGTAGTTTTAAAGGGAAAAAACATTGAAAACTTATACTGAAGGATAAGATCCTAACAAAATGAAGTGGTTGGTTTAGTTTGAGGATATGACTTAATACCCAGCTTAAATACGAAGTTTGTTGCTGATATGTTAGAACATTTATCAGAAATTTGATGGATTCTTACATATTATGATTAAAAAATGAAACAAAACTGTTAATCTTTTATTTTTACTCGAGGCGGTGTGTTTTACTCGAGAAGATATTCTTGTTGCTAAAAAAAAAAAAAAGAACATACTAATAATATCTTTTGTCACCATAATATACCACAACATAAATCGAACAGGATTAATGTACAATTTCAAGATTAGGACTGGAAACCGATTTTTTTTTTTAAAATATTAATTTCGATGTAGTTTCAATTTGCAATTCTTGACTAATCGAGTGTCTCATCTATTTAATAAAATGTTGACTTCATTTATTTAAATTAGGAAATTTTCAAAATGCAAATACATCCACAAAAATGAATGTATATTCATTCAGAACATAGAAAAAAAAAAGAACTTGTACATAATGAATAATAAGATGCATAACTCACAATCATTTTCTTAAAATTATATCTTTTTTCTAATCATAAGTTTTAGATGCAAAGTGGTGGCATTGTTGAAAAATTCATATAAGAAATACTATCTACATTTTAAAAATATTTGATCTCATTTTATTTTTCTATTATACTCTTATTTACTCTAATAACAACAAAACAAAATGCAAATGTAAATGAAATAGGCAAAGAAAAGCTATAATTTTTGCTTGGTCATGGTGGAAAGCGAGAATATGTAACTTTATTTTATATGATTAAATTTTTGTAGAATTACCAATTTTCAAAAAGTATCCTTAAGTTAACATTTAATTATAAATTAACCAAGAAAATATAAGACATCATTGGTTGAAGTTTCAACCTTTACAAGGCGTGTTTTAGGATAAGTGATGACATTTTCATATTTCAATACCAAATCAAATAATTTGTTTTCTGTTTTACTGATTAAACTTATTAGTGGTTAAAAATATTTATTTTAAGAGCACTTGCTATTTTTCTTAAAAACAGAGCACTTACTATGATACCCCAAAATTTGGGTTTCCTTTCTTCTTTTTTTTGGGATATAAAAGAAGGCTAAAACCTATATAAAAGGAAAATTACACAACAGGGGAAATTAATCCCAAACCCTCTAATTCATACGTGCTAATTAAGGATAGAAAGAGAGATAGCCCTAGTCTAGTCAAACAACAACGGGGAAATTGCCTTGCTGTGACCAATGCGTCGGAGACCATTTCGAGCAAACTGGGCATAGAGATGGGCCCGTGCTTAATTGGGATAGCCCATTCCAATTTTTTAAAATCTAAACCATTGACCCAACTCGGGAAAGTCACCTCACTAATTACCGCTTACACAAGTGTCAGCCTCACGACTTATACTCAGTAGGAGTAAAATAGTATAATATCAAAATTAAAATAAAGTTTTGGTTGAGAAGCACTGGGTGGATAGAAGTTTTTTTTTGGACCAAAATTGCCACAGAAATTCACAAAACATAGCAATTTTGCCTCTCCATTAATTTTAACCATTAAGTTTAACTGAGTGCGCACGTGACATGCTACCTCATCAATGATTCTATGTGTTTAGCGTATAAGATGCTCCACTAAGAATTATGCTTTTGCAAGCTGGGACCATCCACCCATCAATCCATCCACCACCGCATCGGATATTTTTTGTTTAAAAAAAAAAAAAGTGTTGTTCATTATAGCTCATCACATCTTAACGGCCCCACTATTAACGTGCTCAGTGAGCTTAGCAATGTGTTTGTTCTAGATCACTGAACTGAAGTCTTAAAAAGCAGTCTTTTAATTATAATTTACAGTATATCACTATGATCTTTTATATAAGTCTTTTTGGACTGAAAATTTTAAATTTATTTTTTTGTCCCAATTAATTACATAAACAAAAATAATTTATTGATATTGACTTTTGAAACCAATCATAGATAAGAGAAAAATTGAAAATTTAGCCCATAATTAATTAGTTAACTAACTCTCATTGGTATATGAAAGTTAATTAATTTGGACTTATAAATAAGACCAGACGATACAAGATAAATATGTGAGATGAGACTTATCTTGATTTACTTTAATAAACACTTTTGAGGTATCCAAAACCCAAAAGTGATTCCAAACAAGCACGTAATGCAAATCGAATCACCAATTCAGACACGTAGAACCAGACGTTGAGGCACAAGACATGTTAGACTTTTAAAACATTAACTTGTCCTCAAAACAAGTGGATACAACGAAAGAGAAAGAAAACACGTTAGTTATAATAAAAGCTTTCATTCAAAGTCTATAGGTCCACCGTCCACGCTCAAGTCAAGCACGTCATGTACCGATAAGCTAATCAATTAAAGTCTGAAGACTTTTCGATTAGACATTTTCACGCTAGTTGCTTGTGAAACAAGGAGTCGTTGGGCTTACTGTATTTGAGAAGAAAAATCGGGCACGGCTTTGGTCCTTTGCGGGGCTACGTGTTTTTCGCTCAAAACTGAGCCACTTCCTCTTTATTTATATATATATATATATATAGACATTGACGGTACTTAAAAAGATTCTTCAGGATAATAATTGATATTGAAAAAATACTTTATGATCTTAAAAGATTATTTTAAGATCTTGAAAATATATCTTGAAATATATTTTTAGTATCGGTAAGTACACGATTTATTTTTTCAAGATTCTAAAATAATTTTTAAGGATAATAAATTTGTTTTTTTAGTACCATTCAATATCTTGAAATATATTTTTAGTATCGATCAACACTGAAATATTTTCTCAAGATCCTAAAATAATTTTTCAAAATCATGAAGTACTTTTTTTAGTATCATTCAATATCTTCAAATATCTTTTTAGTACCCATTAATATCCCGAAATATTTTTCAAGATCCTAAAATATCTTTCAAGATATTTTTCAAGATTATGAAGTATATTTCATACCATTCAATATCATGAAGTATTTTTCAAATTATATTTCAATACCATTCAAGATCATGAAGTATTTTTCAAATATAGGTCGATTGCAAACATATTTTTCTAAAAAAGGAGGAAGTGGCTCGGTTTTGCGCCAAAACAACGTTGTTTTATTCAAAGGACGCAGCGGACGGTAGCCCCACAAAGGACCAAAGCCGCATCCAGAAATATCGGGCGAAGAAGAGTTTTTAGTGAAGAATAATTAAATACTCCTCGATCCTATTAAATAGGACATTTCTATAATCTATTTCACTGAAACCAAGACAAACCTTAACTTTATTAACTTTGCCATAAATTTAACAACTTTTCAACTTTATTTACATTTAATATATATTATAGCAACGGTATAAGTACAAAGTCTACACAATAATAAATGAAAGGTAAAATTATATATTCATATAAAAAAAAGTAACGATGTGACTCATAAATAAAACTAAAAAGATATTCTCTCTCTATATTATAGATAGGACTTGATGAGTATATTTTTGGGTCTTATTTATTTGCATGTTAACAAAGACTATCAACATTAGGGGGACACATATCATAAGGGTGCTAATATTTTTATTTTTCCATAATTGTGAGGAAGAAAAATATCATACTATGACATATTCAAATACTAAATGCGGCTTTTGGTTCTTATGGTTGTGGTTTATAAGTTTGTTATTAATAATTGGAGTTGTTTCTACCAACATCATTATCTCCATCCAAGATTGTTACCGCCATTAAATTACCTTTACAGTTTTACTTTCATACTAATTACCTCGAAATGCTATTAAATTTACTCTTGAATAGATATATTTCGTACATCTCCATGAACAGAAAGGCAATTTTAAACTAGTGTTTGCTAGCTATAAATGTACTATCCAAATTAATGTTGTTACGTGCATTGGTAGACACGTTATTTGTATTTTGTATGACTACACTTGCAAAAGTGGGTTAAGCTATTTATAATTTATACTCCTCCGCTACTAATTATAAAATCAAGTTGACTTTTTTGGAGAGACTAAAAAAAGGCAACTTTATGTTTTTTTAACCTAATACATGCATTATTAATTTAAGGAAAAATTAATTTTTAGCCTTTCAACTTTTGACTCCATTGTAACTTAATTCTTCAACTACAACTCGACACAACTTACTTCCCGAACTTTTGGCTTTCTTATGACTTAGTCTCTTATCTTCTCATTTTTTATATTATTACCATTTTCTTCTATAACCATTGTTATTAAAACTAGACCGGTCGGTTTGACCAAGAAACCAGCAAATTTGTCACCTAACCCGTATGGTTCGGGCAATTTGATCGGTCCAATGTTATTCATAATTTTTTTACTTTAAAAATTCACATCTAATTTTACACATTTTAAAAAATTACGAATTAAGATTCTATGGAAAGTTTGAGATGTCTACTTTCAATTCAACAATAGTACCACTTGATCTTTGAAGATTATTAAATTTCAAAATTATTCCAATCTTTTAAGTTTACTTCCTCATCAATCGACCTCGAGTTAGCTCCAGTTTGATTTTATCGACCCACTATTCCTTGTGTCTCACTCCAAAATTTCAAAATTATTCCAATCGTTCAAGTTCACTTCCTCACCAATCGACCTGGTTAGCTCCAGTTTGATTTTATCGACCCAATTGTTCAAAATTAGTTAATTTGGACTTATAAATAGGACCAGATCGATACGAGATATATATGTGAGATGTGACTTGTCTCGATTTACTTTAGTAAACACTTTTGAGGTACCCAAAACCTAAAACGATCCCAAATAAGCATATAATGCAAATCGAAACACCGATTCGGACACGTAGAACCGTACGTTGAGGCACAAGACATGTTAGACTTTTAAAACATTAAATTGTCATAAAAACAAGTTGATGCAACGAAAGAGAAAAAAGTACGTTAGTTATGAGAAAAGCTTTCATTCAAAGTCTGTAGGTCCACCGTCCATGCACAAGTCAAGCACGTCATGTACCGATCAGCTAATCAATTAAAGTCTAAAGACTTTTGATTGACATTTTTCACACTAATTGCCGTGAAACAAGGAGTAGTTGGACTTAATGCATTTGAGAAGAAAAGAGTTTTTAGCGGAGAATAATTAAATACTCCTCATTTCTTATTTATAGTACATTTCTAATCTATTCCACCAAAAAAAAAACATTAAACTTTGTTAACTTTATCTATAAATTTAACAACTTTTCAATTTTATCCCAATTTAATATATATTATAGTAATCATATAAGTATAAAGTCTACACAATAATAAATAAAAGGTAAAATTGTACATTCATATAAAAAATGTAACGATGTGACTCATATATATATGAGACTAAAAAGCTATTCTCTCTCTATCTTATAAATAGGACTTGATGAGTATATTTTTGGGTCTTATTTATTTACATGTTAACAAAGACTATCAACATTAGGGGGAACACATATCATAAGGGTGCTAATATTTTTATTTTTCCATAATTCTGAGGAAGAAAAATATCATACTATGACATTCAAATACTAAATGCGTCTGATTTGGTCTTATGGTTTTGGTTTATAAGTTTGTTATTAATAATTGGAGTTGTTTCTACCAACATCATTATCTCCATCCAAGATTGTTACCGCCATTAAATTACCTTTACAGTTTTACTTTCATACTAATTACCACTGAAATGCTACTAAATTTACTCTTGATTAATAGATATATTTCGTACATCTCCATGAACAGAAAGGCAATTTTAAACTAGTGTTTGCTAGCTATACATGTACTATCCAAATTAATGTTGTTCTGTGCATTGCTAGACACATCATTTGTATTTTGTATGACACTTGCAAAAGTGGGTTATGCTATTTATAATTTCTAAATAATACAGCTTGTCGTTAAATTTATTATTTTTAAGAATAAAAAGGCAAAAGGGTCATTTGTTGCGGATGATGGTCGCTTTAGAATTGACAGTAGGTTCTTTCCCCTTTTTGTGTGCATTGTTCTTAACAATTGTATCAAATAATTGAACTCATAATAATAAACCTATCGGTATGAAGATTACTACGTTGTCTTTTCCAGTGCAGCCCAATCCATTTTTCAAGGGTATGCCTAGTTTAAATGGGCTTATAATATAGGGTGTAACATCCCAAATTTCAAAAGCGGAATAAATTTTTCTTTTCTTTTTTCATCAGAGTAGAGCATCGGAGCAAGTAAAGAATTGAGTAACTGATACAACATTAACTGTGGCGTGAAATAATCGAATAAGATTAAGATGTGGTCGTGGAATTACTTGTTTGTGTGTAATAAATTTGGCCAAAAGGGATGAGAAGAAGTTGCATGAGTATTATTAATTAGGAATTAATAGAAAAATTGAAGCAAGGTTAAAATTTCAATTTCCACAAAATTGTGCCGTATGTCCCATGATTATTTAGAATTTATGGGTACATGAGCATGTGTTACAAGTTAAGAAAGTGAGCTAAAATCATCCTAAGCCTCTCTTAAATTTTTGGCCCAAACTAAGAGGAAAAAAAAAAAAAGAAAAAGAAAATGGCCAACACATGTAACTAGGTGGTTGGATTTTAACATGATGACAAATTGGTACATATAGAGATAGTTGGAGGTTAATTTTTTTCCCTTCTTTCATCTGCCGAACTGGACCCTTTTATTGACAATAATCCAATTCTCCTTCACCCATTAGTTTCGGCCATAACGCAGAAAAAGGAGAAGAGGAATTGAGGAAAATTTCTTGGAGAAAATAAGAAGGAAAACTCAAAAATCTAAAAGGTAAATCTCATGTAATCTCTTCCATCTTTTCTAAGCTCCTTTTGCAACTCTTCTTGACCCAAAAATCTGTCTTCTTATGGTGTTCATGAAGGGGGCCGAAAATTTTGGTAAACAAGAAAGAAGAAATTACAAGAACCTCAAAGGTCAAGCCAATGTTAGTGATTCTTGAACCTCCTTGGAATGGATTTGTGTTGGTGAATTGATTTGGGATGGTATTTTCTTGTATTCTTGAAATGTTGGAAACCCTAAATGTATGGGGATTTGCTGCCCAAATTCTTAGATGGGGTTAGTGTATGATTAAGGGTTCAAACAACAAATTAGAAATGATTATGGACTAGGTTATGATGTTACAATGGAAACTTGAGTATTTTTGTTTAAAGTGTGATTTTCGTCCAGCTGAATTATGATGAGGATCTGAGTTGATTTTGTCATTTTGAGGGTTCTAAAGTGTTTAAAATGAGATTTTGTATGGGGTTGAACTAGGATCATAATTTTGGAAATACAAATGGAAGTGTGAAAAACGTTGGAGTGCTGTTTCTTGAAATTTCTGTGGAATCAGTCACCTTCTTCATGATATTTGACCTAGTAAATGACTCTAAAAATTATGAAATTTTACGGGAGAAAGTAGAAATCTCAAGGATTAATTTGGTTTATGATTTGTATTTTTCTGAATTTTTTCTAAGAGAAACAAATGTGCAAAACTGCCCCTGAAAACTGGGAATTAATTTCGGACAGCAGGGGTATTTTGGGCTATGGATGAATGTTCGACTTGGTCTGGACCAAATGAGTATCTTTGGTTGAACATAGACATATATTAAGGGTAATTTGGGCTTTGGAATCAACCAAAAGGAGTTTTCTAGATTTAATTATGAATTTTTGAAGTTGGGTTTCTATTTCAGCAAAATTTCAGATTTAGGACGAAAATTAAGAATATATGGGCTCAAGTTAAATTCCTTAATAAGAAAATGAATTTAGTGAGTATGGACATATTAATTGGGTTTATTTTAATTTACCGAAGAAAATATTCATTGAGGTGGACTTAATTATATTTATATTTTATTATTTTAGGGATAATTGTGATATTTTGCACCACGAATGCTATTGTTATCTGTAGTCATTGCAGGGTAGTAACCTTAATCCTCATATACTACTGTGTGATGTGTGTATGTATGTTTTACCATATATATTGCAAACATTTTATTATCATTTATTTCGAGTGTTATGGAACCGAGAACATGCGTGTGCATAAAGGGCTTTCTTGTGTGCTTTGCCGGTGGTGCATGCTTTGTGCTATTAGGACCACTTGCGATGCATCTTTGTGTGCTATTAGGACTGCTAGTTCCGAATTTGGCTGTGTGCCTTGATACGAATGTTAGGTGGTATTTGTTTATTTATGGCTTTTCTTACATGCATTATTTATACATTTTATATGAGATTAACGGTTACTCGGGATTCAAATTTTGAATCTCGGCCCCTTTAAGCCATCGGCGGCTCATCCGGGTAGAGCAGAGAGACAGAGGTAAGGCTCGGAGCAGGGGCTAGTGTAGTAGTGGATGTTGGTTACACTCTTTTGGATATTTCTTTTGACTTATGGATGATTGTAGACTATTATTTTGGCTTTGTCTGGGCACCATTATCGGGATGACGTATGTTTTGTTTCCTTCGGGAAGAATCTATCTTTCCGTATCTTTATCGGTATATTATTGTCTAAACCGATGCATGCTCATTGCTTAAACTCGATGTGCAACGTAGATTAACACAGGGAAAAATAATTTAGAATTGTATAAAAGTAAAGGATCACACTACCCGATTGCAGAAAGGGCGAGGCCGGTAGGTGTGTAACAATTGTGGTATCGAGCCGTTTTGGACGATCTTGATAAATAAAGCGAGGCCCGACACACCTTGGTGGTTAATTGTAGTGAGATTTGGGAAGTACTATGGTAGAAGGAGCGCGGCTAGGAGAATATAGGAGTGATGTTATGAACCAGGGGTTGAATTTGGAGTTTCAAGTCTTTTAAAATAATATGTATCAGTCTCTGCAGACTTACTTTGGTATCTGATCTGATTATAGGTGTATGGTAGTATATTATGATAGCCTTGTAAGAAGTAGTTTGATTGTACAATTATGTTGAACAATATATGAATTATGAATGTTTTGATATCTTGAATCAATGATATGTTGTGAAATGGTGTATTATGTGAGTTATCAGCAGGGTTGCTGATCATTTTATGGTTATGGTTATAATTTAATATTATTTTGTGAAAATAACATTTTCTTCTGCTTATGTTAAGCTGAATTTTCAAAATGGCAAGAGGGAAAGGACCAGGAAGGCCTAGAAGAGAGCCAGAGACACAAATACCAAATCCTCAAGGTAATAATCTGATGCGAGAAATGATGGGTCTAATAAGAGAACAAGGGAATAGGATCCAAGAATTGCGAGTGAGATAAATGAAATGAAAGCTCGACATCATGAAGAAGAACAAACCTTGATAACAACAACAATAATGATGAGCAACAGCATCAGCCATTCAACAACAGAGAGGTTGAGACTCCTCAGTACTGGGTTAAGCAATTTTGTAAACATCAACCTCCGGTATTTAGAGGCAGATTTGATGGCGCAGAGGATTTGTTATTACGTCTGGATAAAATTTTTCGGGTTCTAGAATGCCCTGTTGACAGAAGGCCTTTGTTGGCTATTTATAAATTAGAGGGCGATGCAGACATATGGTGGAGAAGCACTGAAACAACTCTTCGTGCTCATAATGTCCCTATTACCTGGGAGATCTTTCAAGAAAAGTTCAATGAACAATATTTCCCTCGCTCAATTCAAATGGCAAAGGAATCTGAATTCTTGACTATTCAGCACAAAAAGAAAAGGGCCATGGAATAAGAATCGTGGCGACTCTAAAAAGCCTTTTCAATGCGGATCCGGTTAGTCAAATTTCGGGAGGCTGTTGAGCCTCAGATCTGTAATAAATGTGGGAAACCACACCATGGATCTAATTGTGAGGGATGAATCATTTGTTATGTCTGTCGTAAGCCAGGGCATATCAGTCGTGGTCGTCCACGTGGATCGCGAGAGGAGACCCAGTCGTGGTCGAGTATTTGCTTTGACTCGGGATGATGCTCGTAAATCACCCGAATTGCTATAAGGTACGATTTCCTTTCATGGTTGTATATTACATGCCTTATTTGATTCGGTGCTAGTCACTCTTTCATAGCTTATGATTGTGTTAGACATATGAATTTGAATGTTCACAAATTGCCTTATGATCGATTGTGTCTACTCCTTTGGGAATTAAATGAAACTGCTGATGTATATCTGAACTGTATTGTGATCGTGGACGGACATGAGTCCACTATGGATTTGATTTGTTTACCGTTGCATGATATTGATGTAATTTTGGGATTAAATTGGTTGACGGCTAATAATGTGGTACTAGACTTTGGCAATAGAAAGGTTATACATTCGATCAACAACAAAATCTCGGTGCTAAAGCAAGTCTTAGTTTTCTTACCACTACGAGGCGGAGCGTGTATTAAGCAAGGGTGCCAAGGGTATGTAGTTTTCTTCTCAATACAGCAGAGTCGGAACCTTCTCGGATGAAATATCGGTGGTGAGGAATTTCTGATGTATTTCTGACGATATTAGCGGGTTACCACTAGAGAGAGGTGGAGTTTGCCATTGACATTGCGCCTAGTCTTGGACCGATTTCTAAAGCACCCTACCGTATAGCACCAAATGAAATGGCTGAGTTAAAGAAGCGAGATAGAAGAATTACTTGAAAAGGGGTTTATTCGCCTAGTGTTTCGCCTTGGGAGCCCGGTCTTATTCGTGAAAAAGAAAGACGGCGGTTTGAGACTCGTATTGATTATCGATAACTAAACAAAGTGACCGTGAAAAATAAATATCCTCTCCCTAGAATTGATGACTTGCTAGATCAATTATCCGGTTCTGTATCTTTTCAAAGATTGATTTACATTCGGGGTACCATCGGCTACGAGTTAGAGTGGGGATATTCAAGTCGCTTTGAGAACCGGTATGGGCATTATGAGTTTCTAGTAATGCCGTTTGGCTTGACAAATGCTCTGCTATCTTCATGGATTACATGAACAGAATTTTTCGACCGTATCTAGATCAGTTTGTGGTGGTATTCATCGATGACATCTTGATATATTCAAAGAGTAGGGAGGAACATGAGAATCATTTGCGGCTTGTATTAAATATTCTGAGAGAAAAGCGACTTTATGCTAAACTCAGTAAATGTGAGTTCTGGCTTTCTGAGGTTAAATTTCTGGGCCACGTAATTTCTGAAAATGGTGTTTCAGTAGACCCTAGTAAAGTGGAAGCAGTATTGAGCTGGAAAAGGCCTGAGACTGTTACAGAAATACGCAGTTTTCTCAGTCTAGCAGGGTATTATCGCCGATTCATACAAAATTTTTTGATCCGGAGCTTGCGTCCATTGTCTTTGCTTTGAAAATATGGCGACACTATCTTTATGGTACTCTTGTTGAGCTATACTGTGACCACAAAAGCCTCAAGTATCTATTTGATCATAAAGAACTTAATATGAGGCAGTGTAGATGGATGGAATTGCTGAAAGATTATAATCTGGAAATCAAATACCATCCGGGTAAAGCCAATGTTGTCGCAGATGCATTGAGCAGAAAAACGGTGCAAGTTGCATATATGATGATTAAGGAGCGGAAATTGCTAGAAGATTTCCGTGACTTGAACTTATCAAATCAGATCTTCACAAGTAGGAATACATCTCATGAAGCCTACATTGCTAGTCTCCTTGTTAGCCAAGAAGAGAATAGTCGAGTGTTGAAATAGGTGAAGCTCGGATGGAAGATGATCTAGCTAAGTCCATTCGAGGAAAGATTGAGAGAGGAGAAACAACGAATATGATATCTCACCGAGCGGATTGATCCGATACAAGAAACGAATTTATGTCCACCTAAAGATGATTTGAGACAGAAAATTCTTGATGAGGCTCATAAAAGCAAATACACCATTCATCCTAGTGTGGTCAAAATGTATCGAGATCCGAAATTGCAATTTTGGTGGCTGGCATGAAGAAGGAAATAACTCATTATGTGGCTACATGTTTAACTTGCCAGAAGGTAAAAATTGAGCATCAAAGACCAGGAGGACTCTTGAAGGGTCTGGAGATTCCAGTGGAAATGGGAGAACGTGACCATGGATCTAGTAGTGGGTCTACCCAAGATCGGGCACCATGATGCAATGCTGGGTAATCGTTGATCGACTCACTAAGTCTGCACATTTTCTTCCTGTCAGTGTCAATTATTCTCCTGAGAAACTGGCAGAGATTTATATACGTGAAATCATCAGACTCCATGGTACACCAAAAAGTATTATCTCTGACCGAGAACCTCGATTCACTTCGCGATTCTGGCAAGCTCTACATCAAGCATTGGGGATAAAGTTGAAATTTAGTACTTGCTTACCATCCCAGACGGATGGGCAATCTGAGAGGACAATCCAGACAACTGGAAGACATGTTGTGTGCATGTGTCTTGGACTTCAAAGGAAATTGGGATCAATATCTACCTCTCGCCGAATTTGCCTATAATAATAGCTATCATGCTAGTATCCGAGATGGCTCCTTATGAAGCTCTATACGACGAAAATGTCGATCACCTCTCGTTGGACGAAATTATCGGCGTGAATTGTTCGGGCCGGAAATGGTAGATGAAACTTCCAAGCATATCGTCTAATAAAAGAGGCTCCTTGCGGCTCGAGCCGGCGAAAAGTTATGCGAGATAGAAGAAGGAGACCTCTACAGTTCAATGAGGGTGACAATTTGTTTCTAAAAGTATCTCTGTCACGGGAGTGGGTAGAGCCATTAAAAGAAAGAAATTGAGCCCTCGATACATCGGTCCCTTTGAAATATTGAAGAAGCGGGGACCGAGTGGCTTATCGATTAGCGTTGCCACCAAATCCGAGTAAATTGCATGATGTATTTCATGTCTCTCAACCGAAGAAATATCAACCGGACTCAAAGCATGTTCGGAGTATGAAAATGTTGATCTTCAAGAGGATCATACTTTTGCGGTCAAGCCGGAGCGAATCGTTGAGCATCAAGAGAAACAACTCGGGCATAGAAGTATTCCTTTTGTAAAAGTGGTGCGGAGGATTATCTCCCGGAGAAGCTACGTGGGAGACGGTTGAGGATATGCGGGAGCAATATCCGAGTTTATGACCAGAAACATAAGGTATGTATAAACAATTTCGAGGACGAAATTTATTTTTACGGGGGAAGAAATGTAACATCCCCATTTTTCATGTGCCTCAATGTGGATTCATTTGCATATATGGATATTTTTTTGAAGTTATGTGTTAATGAATATATGTTGTTGCGTGAAATAATCGAATAAGATTAAGATGTGGTCGTGGAATTACTTGTTTATGTGTAATAAATTTGGCCAAAAGGGATGAGAAGAAGTTGCATGAGTATTATTAATTAGGAATTAATAGAAAAATTGAAGCAATGTTAAAATTTCAATTTCCACAAAATTGTGTTGTATGTCCCATAATTATTTAGAATTTATGGGTACATGAGCATGGGTTACAAGTTAAGAAAGTGGGCTAAAATCATCCTAAGCCTCTCTTAAATTTTTGGCCCAAACTAAGAGGAAAAAAGAAAAGAAAAAGAAAATGGCCAACACATGTAACTAGGTGGTTGGATTTTAACATGATGGCAAATTGGTAAATATAGAGATAGTTGGAGGTTAATTTTTTTTCCCTTCTTTCATCTGCCGAACTGGACCCTTTTATTGACAATAATCCAATTCTCCTTCACCCATTAGTTTCGGCCATAACGCAGAAAAAGGAGAAGAGGAATTGAGGAAAATTTCTTGGAGAAAATAAGAAGGAAAACTCAAAAATCTAAAAGGTAAATCTCTTGTAATCTCTTCCATCTTTTCTAAGCTCCCTTTTGCAACTCTTCTTGACCCAAAAATATGTCTTCTTATGGTGTTCATGAAGGGAGGTCGAAAATTTTGGTAAACAAGAAAGAAGAAATTACAAGAACCTCAAAGGTCAAGCCAATGTTAGTGATTCTTGAACCTCCTTGGAATGGATTTGTGTTGGTGAATTGATTTGGGATGGTATTTTCTTGTATTCTTGAAATGTTGGAAACCCTAAATGTATGGGGATTTGCTTCCCAAATTCTTATATGGGGTTAGTGTATGATTAAGGGTTCAAACAACAAATTAGAAATGATTATGGACTAGGTTATGATGTTACAATGGAAACTTGAGTATTTGTGTTTAAAGTGTGATTTTCGTCCAGCTGAATTATGATGAGGATCTGAGTTGATTTTGACATTTTTGAGGGTTCTAAAGTGTTTAAAATGAGATTTTGTATGGGGTTGAACTAGGATCATAATTTTGGAAATACAAATGGAAGTGTGAAAAACGTTGGATTTTGGTTGAACATAGACATATTAAGGGTAATTTGGGCTTTGGAATCAACCCAAAAAGAGTTTTCTAGATTTAATTATGAATTTTTTAATTTGGGTTTCTATTTCTGCAAAATTTCATATTTAGGACGAAAATTAAGAATATATGGGCCCAAATTAAATTCCTTAATAAGAAAAGGAATTTAGTGAGTATGGACACAATAATTGGGCTTATTTTAATTTACCGAAGAAAATATTCACCAGGTAGTAACCTTAATCCTCATATACTCTGTGCGACGTGTGTATGTATGTTTTACCATATATATTGCAAACATTTGAGCGGGGCTAGTGTAGTAGTGGATGTTGGTGACTCTCTTTGGATATTTATTTTGACTTACGGATGATTGTAGACTATTATTTTGGCCTGTCACAGGCACCATTATCAGGATGACTGTATGTTTTGTTTCCTTCGGGGAAGAATCTATCTTTCCGTATCTTTATCAGTATATTATTGTCCAAACCGATGCATGCTCTGGGGATGACACCATTTTGCGAGGGAAAAACTGTTCCCTCGCAAAAACCCTAATTTATTCCATCTTTAAAACCGGTCTCAAACAGGTCGGATTCACCCTCAACGCCTCCCTCGCCGTCAACCTCCCCTCCGCCTGCCACGCCCCCGCCAACATCTCTCAGTGCATCGGTAACTTCACTACCTATCGTCCCATCCCTGATTTTGGATTCCAGATTTGATCTTCACCCCTTGTTATTGTTTCAGATCTTTTGCATTTGGCTCCTAATTCTTTCGAGGCTAAGGTCTTCGAGGGATTTGATAAAGCCACTCCCACTAACACTTCCAGTTCCGCCCCACTCGCGCCTGCTGGTAAGTACTAATTCTCAAATTACTGGTATGTTTTTGCGAGATTATTGTATGCTAATCTGAAATCTGCTGGGAACGAAATAATTCAGGGAAGGGATCGAGCCCTCCCAGCACGAGCGCCACTGAGAAGAACGGCGGCGTCTCAGTGGCTGTGTGGGAAAAGAGGTTGGTGGCTCATTTCCTTTGGAAATAACCTGATATGTAATAATGGTTCATTGCTATTTGTGAATCAGTTTTTTCTCCCAGACTTGGGAATTATGATATTTCTAATTGCGCTTACTATAGATCACTCCTCACTGTACTTATCTGAAATAAGGGCCTATTATTTTCCTGTAGGATTTAATGTTGAGACTGTGTAGTACAAGAACATCAGCTTCACTATATTAAATTGTACCCTCTTTCCTGATTAAATTTTCTTGATTTGTTCTTAACATTGATTTATGTTTGCTGGCTAAGGATCTTTTGATTCTCCGCTTTCAAATTGCTTCATTTCCTTGTTCTCTCTGTCTTCAGTTTAACTTTGAAAAAAACAATTCCAAGTGTCATATCTCATTGAACAAAAGGATGGTTGATTAATGTGTTTTATGCTTGCCATTTGGTCCATATAGATGTGAATGTTACCACCCAATAGTGATTGTTATTCCCTTTCTACAAATTAATTTTAATTTTTGTAGCCTTTCTTTGTGTACTGATTTTTCCTCCTGATGATGATGATCAGCCTGTGGCATATGATAGTTGGCATACAAGGTTGCTACATGTATTATTTATGACCAGTATTTAAAGGTGTGGTTCACATTATATATAATATGCCAACTAGTGTATATCAGGAACTGTCCCTCTAGCAGCTTTTAATTATCTTTTAAATATATGTCATTATATTCTACACTACATGATTACGTTATTCTAATTCTCATTCTTGTTGCCCTGTGAAGCAAATTTGACTATCTTAAACAATCTCACATGATCAGTTATTTCAATTACTCTATGCATAGAAAATTTGAAGATTCAGAGAAATTTTGCCCTAATGTGTATTCACACAGTCCTGAGAATCACTCTTGATTTTTTATATATTTGCACCTTCAGCTTTTTAACAAGTATGAATGATTTTTCCTGCATATGTAATTCCTAATTTGCTAAAAGGCACTAAATCTATTCATTACCACGTCCTCCCATTCAACATTTGAATTTCGATATTTTCTGATCCTAGGTAGAGATGTGAGGTGGAAGTAGTTTTTATTATGATGACAAACACAATCTGTCATATTAATTAGAAGGGATTCAGTACTATTTTGTTTTTGGCATACAAGTGAGTAATATCTTGCATCCTCTATGATCTGATCCATATGGAATTCCTATCAAAAGTTTCTGCTCAATCTTTATCAATCTTGATAACTTCAGGATATAACATTATTTTTTCCCCATTACACATACAGTTTGCTAGGCACATAGCACTCTATGCGTTTTGTCTTCTATATAGGTATCTATTCCTAATAAATAATTCTAATGTTCAGGAATTATTGCCTCTCTAATGTTCTAAAAGTCATTCATTTTGTGACTTCTGAATTTCAGCACTGAACCATGGAATTTTCACCTTCATAATAGATATTGCTTTTGTCATGCTTCAATTTAATGCTACTGTTTCTCAAATTATGCAGGTGCATGACCTTTTGAAGTTGTACAATGATATTAATGTTCCTCTGAACGCCTATTGTTTAAAATTCCTTCAACCTGGCAAGTGAGTGATAATGCAAATTGGATTTGTTACGATGGGTTAGAGTTAAACTTTATGTGCTACTGGATTTATGGCCTATTTTTTATTTTATTTTTTTCATTTTAGGGAATAGAGGCTGCAAACTTGCTTGAATCTGAGGGCATACAAACACATTTGACTTTTGTTTACAGGTATTTACAAGAGTGGTTAGGATCATAAATGATAAATTGTATTTGCATTCTCTTGTTAGCATAGGACTAATTTAGAGAGATATGATATGTTTGTTTTTCAAAGCAATCGTTATTCTGGACTAGTTTTCAATTGGTTGAACGTTTTCTAGGTGACATGGAAAGCAACACTAAACCTAATATTCATGAATGGAAGAAAATTTTCCCCGCAGAATAAAATCTAGAGGTTGTAAATTGAAACAAGGCACGAACAAAATTGTTTCACAACATCAAACTATGCCATATTTCCTTGTTGTATCATGTGTTAAGCCAAAAGCTGGTTGCTTTCCCTTCTCTCAGCATTTGCGGGTAAGGTAAATGGTGGAGCCTAATCTGATTTGAAATGGCTTTATTGTATATTAGTGCTATGATTTCTTTTGTTTGGATTAGATTCCAATGGTTCAGCCTTATAGGACAGCATCATGCTCTTTAATTTGAAATTTCATGATTTCTTTTTGTTTGTTTGTTTGTTTGTTTTTTGTTTCTGATTGTATGAGAAGTACTTTGATAAAAATCCTAATTTGAGTATTGATATTTGAATTTTCCTCTGGCTCTTTTCCAAAGCTACTAGTTACTAGTTAGTATCTATCAACTATCGTCTAGCATTTTTCCAAGTTGATCCAAGTTATTTTCTCCCCAATATTCTTAGTCATTTGATTAAATCTGCTTTTTTTCAGCTTTGCCCAAGTTGCTGCTGCAGCCCAAGCTGGTGCTTCTGTTATCCAAATTTTAGTTCATTTTGGTCTCAACATTATAATTTGTAATATTTTGTTTTTGCTATGTAAACTCTTATGATTGTTACAATTTATTTTTATGATATACAAATATTTTTATTTTCTAATTTTAAATATTTTATATCTAATTTTTTTTTTCGATTTTTGGAATTTGCGAGGAAAAGTATTTCCAAAGCAGAATTTGCGAGGGAAAAGGGCATTTTCCGTCGCAAAAGTGATTTGCGAGGACTTTTTTTGCGACGGACCAAATTCCGCCGCAAACCAGTTTTGCGACGGAAAATAGCATTTTTGCGAGGGATTTTTTCCTAGCATGTCGTGCCCTCGCCGCTAGGAAAACTTAAAGTGTTATCAAAACCATAACCCGTGTAAATCGTATGTAGTGATCTAAGCCCCATAAACTTAGTCACGGTGCATGTCCAAGACAGAGTCCCGTCCTTGACTTTATGAAAGTATCCATCACATATATGTATACTATAAGTATTAGAGTCGGTGTTACGATGCCGCGAACGTACCTTAGTACGTGTAAATAGTGGTATGTTAAATGCTCACAATTTGTGTTCTCGGACGACCTATAATAGTACCATCGCATTTATTAATTCATAAATAATATCCTAATAGATATCTTAGTCGCAAATGACCACTTTACCCCTGTGTAATTTATTTTTCAACTACTTCCACGAATTTTCGTAAAAAACACCGATGACAACATTAGGGCTGATTTTTCACCTAACTTTGAAAAATCACCATTAATTCCACACAAATCGAAATGAGGATCCGTAAAATTCCTCGGAATCCTTAAGATGTATATTTTTAAGGAAAATACTCATTTCCACCTGATTTAATGTTCCTAACTTCGCCCTTAAATTTTCCGAAATCATAGCCCAACCCCTAGAAAGGGTAATTAACTTAGAAAATTTATGGAAAAATCCTAAAAGACAGTTAAATGACCAAGTGAGTTAGGAGAGTATATAATCTCTAATTATTGTAATTTTATAAATTATGAAATTGGAGAAATTGTTGGAAAATACTCAAAGAGAAGTAAAGACCAAAATACCCTTGTAATTATGGAATAATGCAAGAGGTATGAAAATACTAATGTTAATACAAGAGTATGAAGGTAATGAGGCTTTGAAATTAAGAAAATTATCAACAAGTGATAATTAAGTAATTAAGTAATATTGGGCTAATTACTTAAGCATAAGCAAAGGAAATTCAAGAATAATTATGTGAAGCTCAAAAATTATTGGAAATTAGTGGAATATTAGTAAAAATGTATTTATCAATTAATTGGAAATTTTGGAGAAAAATAGTTGAGTTTAGGTATTTTTAAGCCTAAATACAAGAATGGACCAATTAGGTAATTTTGTGGAATTTTTGGGAAAAAGTAAATAAATAAATGATTAAATAATTAATTAAATAAGAAATAAATATTTATTAAATTAAATTAGGGTCCAGCCGAAATGCTCAAAGAGAATTGAAGATAAGATCAATTTTAAAATATCATGATTTTTGTATCAATTTGCACATGTTATAATATTATTTTAATATATAATTAATTAAAGTAAAATTTGATGAATAGTGAATTAAAAATTAGGAAACGGATCCTATCTAGAGATCTAGGAATAGGAATTCCAAAGTCAAGGTAGATTATTGATCGGTGGAATTTTATCTTCCGTTAAACTCTCCTAAGTTAATTACGGAAGCCAATAGGGCTTTTTCCTAATAAGACGAAATAGGGAAATTCGAGAAAATGGCGGATAGCCGGGTTGGAAGTAAAGACTTCAAAATTAGAGTTGTGACAACTGAGAAAGAATTGGGAAATTTTATGGACATATTTGAAATCGGTGCATCTATGACTATGTCGGAACTTCCTGATTTTCGTTTGGAAACCGACATGTTCGGACACGTTTTTTGAGAAAACTTCCGTCAATCCGGAAATGGCCTAGGCAGAGTCAGAAAAATAGTTGGAATAGACATTTCTAGTATGGAAGAGAAGGTCTTCAAAGCTAGTTAACCGAGAATTTTGAGATTTCCGAGATTACGCGTTTCGGACACCGATCGGAGACTTTATCGGTATAAAACTTCTTGAAGAAGTAAGTGACATCATCAAAGTACATGGATGACATCATGGGGATGATGTCATATGGAGGAAAGAGAAAGGGTTGGATGGCCAAGATTGTGCCACCTAATCTGTGTGCGATCCGACGGCCGGGAATTCATCTGGTAAAGTGTGAATAGTAGCACAAAATCCTCTATAAATAGGACCTTGCTCCTTTGGAAATTTCACACCACTTCCTTTGAGAAAAAACCGAAAATAGAGAGAAAAAAGAGAGAGGAGCTCGGGGAAATCAGAGCGAAGCTCGGGTAAGTTTTCCTACACCGAGCTTTAAGCTTTCATAGTTCCTTCAATAGTTAGTAATGCTAGAGTAGTCTTTATTTTTATGATTGGATATCATATGGGAGGGCTATTTTAGTCTTTATTTTCGAAAATCATAGTCGCGTCGAAGTTCTGGCAAAATTTTGGGAAGAAAATAGCCTATGTAGCGGAAGCGCCGGCGAAATTCCGCCAAGTAGGGGTATAGGGGCAAAATGGTAATTTTTACCTAAAATGCCGCTTATAATGTCAAATTACTAATAGAAGTGACATTATTCTCATAGGATATCTGAAACGCTGATTACTGTTGCCGTTACGCTGCCCGACGTGCCGCTGTAGGACTTTTGCACGTTTCTCCGTAGAAAGTACGTTTTCCGCCGTAGTACCTAACGTTGCCAACGAAGGTACGGACGCGTACTGTAACACTAATCTTGCACATCTTAAATACTTATATGTCAATGATATGTTCGTAGACCGTTATACAGACAGTTATACGGGTTATAGTTTTGATAACGCCGTTTTGTTTTCCTAGCGGCGAGGACACGACTAATTATCGTGGCACCGGTGAATAGTGCAAGCCGTTGTTGTTATTTACCTTATGGGGCTTTACATATTGCTCGTGCTTATGTTTTGTCGGCATAATGATCATGCATCTCTAGTATGCTTGTGATATCTTGTTGTATTAGCTCTAGAATATCATTGGCCATATCTTGTGTTGTTTGGGTATGAGGTTAACCGTTACACGAGATTCAATGCGTTGAATTGAATCTCACCGTAGCTTCGAGGTCGGGAGGACCACGGTTCGTGGATCGAGGCAAGTACCGGAGTAGGCGTGCGGTGAAGACTATCTTCATCTTATCGTATTCTCGTTATTACACTATTTCCTTTCTAAACCTTAGGATTACTGTAATCATTACAATGTTACACAATGGTTGATGTTTTGGCTAAGAATCCAATTACTCTTTCGCTCTTTTGCTCTACTCTGATTGTTTGTTTGAAAAAAAAAAATCCGCATTTCAAACATGGGATGTTACATTTTATGGTATCAGAGCAAGAAATTCTGGCAAGTATTTAACTATGTTACCACGGATAGTTTGGTGCCGAAGGCAAGGCTAGTCTACGTGGGTGTGCCATAAGTCACTGCTAATCCGGTGAGGCCTCCATGGTAGACACTTACACGGCCATTCTGTTCGGATAACGGAGTTAGGTTCTTAAGCCTTTTAAACTTGAGCATATTTTTGAAAATGAGTACTGATAAGGCCATTGGTGTAAATGTGTAAAGATGAACAGAGATAATGGCTAGTACGCCTTTAGAGCCGGAGAAACCTGTCAGATCAGATCATTCATCTGATGATGACAACTGTAAGTATTTCCAGTGTCAAGACGATTCGAGCGTGAATCTTTCTATGAATTACGAATGCGAAGGATTTTAACCACTTGGTCATAAACCAAGTGGATGATGTAATATACGTTAACATGTACATTACATCTAATATGAAAATATATAGGTTTTGATGCCACGTGTTGTGTTATTTTTCTGACACATATATCCGTTGTTTGATAAAGGAAAGGAATTAAAAACAAATGGCTATACTAAGAGGTGCTGGTGCACCAAGAGGCCGAGGCCGTGGACGAGGCAGAGGTCGAGGTAGAGGCAGACAGCCTCAAGATAGAGCAATACCTGAAGTTGGACGAAACCAAGAGGACCAACATGCACAGAATCAACTCCTGAACCAACAAAACGACATACAGGAGTTGCAGCGAACTTTGCAAGAGCAGAGAGCTCTTATCGATGCATTAATGGCGAAAAGGCGGAAAGACAAAGACAAGATGAAGAGCGCAACAATGAGGAACATGAAGAAGATGACCACAATGATAATGAAGAAGAGTATGATGACAACTAGAATGATGAAGAGCACGAGGGGTCCGAGAGATCCCAATCACCACCTAGGCGCAATCAAAAGAGAGAACCACCGAGAGCCGGGTCAACCGCCTTCGCAAGCTGAAACCACCCGGTTTCGGGAAAGAATGAACTAGCTGAGGATTGGCTGCTAAGCCTAAAAATATTTTTGAAGTTATCGAGTGCCCTGGAGATCGGAAGGCACTGCTGGCTATCTACAAGTTAGAGGGCGATGCCCACAGATGGTGGGAGAGCGTTTCCACAACCCTGCCAAGCCCTGTTACGTGGGAGATGTTCTTGGAGCAATTCAACGAACAATACTTTCCTCCCTCAATTCAGGTGATTAAGGAGGAGGAATTTCTGCAGATACAACAAGGGAATGAGGAGTCATTTGACGACTACTTCGCACGTTTCACCAACCTGTCTCGATACTCTTCATATCTGAAGAGCAATGTGAACGAAAGCTGGAAAGCGAACCGATTGGTGAACGGGCTGAGGTACGACATAAGGGCAAGGTTGGTATCTCACCAATTTTCTAAGATGGCCCAAGCCGTAGGATCTTGCAGATTGAGGGAGCGCAACCCGAAGGAACTGCGCAAATCCCGGCCGGGACGGAAATAATGCAAGTCGCGGTGGATCCAACCGCGAAGGTTCCTCACAAAGAGGAAGGCACCTTGGAGCAACAACCGTGGTGGAAACAAGAGACCCTACCAACCGGGGCAACAGAATTACCCAGGGCAGTGGGATCCCGGACGTGTCCCAAATGCAAGAAGTACCATCCAGAGCCAACCGTGATGGGAAACAAGTCTGCTTCGGTGTCGAAGCTGGACACATTAGCCGGGATTGCCCCGAGAAGGCTGTCAGAGGCGAGACCTCAAAGCGCCGGCCGAATCTTTGCATTGACAAACACAGAGGCCAAGAAGTCCCCGAGAATGGTTCAAGGTACCATCTATCTCAATGGAAATCTACTTGAAGCATTGTATGACTCGGGTGCTAGTCACTCGTTTATTTCCTATGAATGTGCAAGTCGTTTAGGATTGCATGCCCGTAGATTACCATTTGATCTTGTAGTATCTACACCGTTGGGTGTAAAGTCTTTAGCTTCTGATGCGTGTATGAATTGTACTGCTGACGTGGATGGACGAGTTTCTAAAGTGGATCTTATCCGTCTACCTCTTCACGGCATCGACGTCATATTCGGTCTAAACTGGTTAACGGCCAATGGCGCAATGATTGATTGTGGCAAAAAGGAGATATCATTTGCCGGAGACAAGGTTGAAGTGAGCCTGAACTTTCTCTCCGCCACAGAAGCTGATCGGTGCGTGAAGCAAGGATGCCATGCCTTCATGGTATTCTTTTCAGTCAAAGCATAGATATGGGCATTATGAATTCCTTGTGATGCCCTTCGGATTGACAAATGCACCTGCGGTATTCATGGATTACATGAACCGAATCTTCCGACAACACCTAGACCAATTTTTGGTGGTGCTCATCGACGACATTTTGATCTACTCTAAGAGTAAAGAAGAGCACGAAGAACATCTGCGAAAGGTGTTGAGCATACTCAGGGAAAAGCAACTATATGCTAAGCAGACTGACGGAGATCCGTAGTTTTCTTGTCTCGGCGGGATACTACCGCAGATTCATACGGGATTTCTCGCGTCTTGCCCTACCATTGACAAAGCTTACGAGGAAGAATCAACCCTTTATATGGGGAGATGATTGTGAGGAGAGCTTTGAGTACGAGGAGAGGTTGACTACAAGCACCGGTATTAATTATCCCCGATCCGGATGAGACCTATGTTGTCTACAGTGATGCCGGTGGGCAAGGATTGGGATGTGTCCTAATGCGGCGGGCGGGGTGGTGGCCTATGCCTCTCGTCACCGAAACCTCACGAGTTAAACTATCCTACACACGATTTAGAGTGGCGGCTATCGTGTTCGCTTTGAAGATATGGAGGCATTACACTGCGGTGTAGCAGTAGAAGTGTATTGTGACCACAAGAGTCTGAAATACTTGTTCGATCAACGAGAACTCAACATGAGACAACGTCGTTGGATGGAGCTAATTAAAGATTACACCCTGGAGATCAAGTATCATCCGGGTAAAGCAAACGTCGTTCTTGATGCTCTTAGTAGGAAGACGGTGCGGTATCATACATGATGATACAAGAGCGGCTGCCGGAAGATTTCGAGGATCCGAATCTATCCAATCAAATCTGCATGGGTCCCGCACGCACTGGCGATGCCTATCTTGCTACACTTCTTGCGAGTCAGGGGAGTATGATCTGAGAGATGAAGTGGAAAAAGCTCAGAAGCAAGATGATTGGGCAAAAGAGACACGTGAGAAGATCACTCGAGGTGAGACCCAAGACTATGACCTATCACGTAGTGGTTTGGTCAGGTATAAACAGCGAGTTTACATACCGCCAGTTGATGAATTAAGGCGGACGATAATGGATGAGGCTCATAAGAGTAAGTACACTCTACATCTAGGCATGGTCAAGATGTACCAAAGTATGAAATCCGAACTTTGGTGGCCGGAATGAAGAAAGACGTAGCGGAATACGTGGCCAAATGCTTGACTTAATCGAGAAGTAAAGATTGAACACCGTCGACCCCCGGTCTTTTGCAAGGACTAGAGCTGCCGGAATGGAAATGGGAGAACATAACCATGGATTTTGTGGTAGGTCTGCCCAAAATCAGAAATCATGATACAATTTGGGTAGTTGTTGACAGATTAACCAAGTCAGCACACTTTATTCCCATCAGTATTCACTATTCTCTGGAACGATTGGCGGAGATTTATATCAAAGAGATAGTGAGATTACATGGTGTTCCTAAGAGCATTGTCTCTGATCGTGATACACGATTCAAATCCCGTTTACGGCAAGCGTTACATGAAGGTATGGGGACTAAGTTGAAGTTCGGTTCGGCTTATCACCCACAGGCTGACGGTCAATCCGAGAGAACCATACGACATTTGGAGGATATCTTTGCGAGCATGTGCCCTGATTTCAAAGGAAGTTGGGATCAACATCTTTCGCTAGCGAGTTTCCATATAACAACAGCTTATCATGCTAGTATACAAATGGCCCCGTTCGAGGCATTGTATGGGCGGAAGTGTCAATCACCATTGTCTTTGATGAGATTCGTCCAGCGCGATACTTGGGCGGATATGCTTGAGCAAACCTTTGAACAGATCGCGTTGATCAAGAAGAGACTCCTAGCGGCACATAGTAGACGAAGAGCTACGGCTGACAAAAGGAGAAGACCTCGGCGTTCTATGTCGGCGACCATGTGTTTCTAAAGTTATCTCCGATGGCGGTGTCGGCGAACGCTTAAGAGGAAGAAAGCGAGTCCACGGTACGTGGGACCCTTTGAGATTTTGGCAACGCGGAGAAGTAGCTTATCGGATAGCTTTACCCCGAACTCGAGTAATCTCCACGACGTTTTCCATGTGTCGCAATTGAAGAAGTACCAACAGAGACATGTGATCATGTCATCGAGTACGAGGATGCGAAGTACGGCATGATAATACCTTCATAGTCGAGCGGAGCGGATCATCGATCACAAAGAGAAACGGCTCGAAACAAGACTATTTTGATTGTGAAGGTGGTACGGAAGGGTTTGTCACCCAAGAAGCGACTTGGGAAACCGAGAGTGACATGAAAGAGAAGTACCCGAGTTCATGGCCCGAAGTTTAGTTAGTATAGACTAAATTTCGAGGGCGAAATTTTGTGTAAGGGGGAGAAATGTAATACCGGATATTTATCTGGAATATTATAAACAAAAGTTGGATATTTCTGATAAGTGAAATTTCAATCTCCGGTCTTGTATAAATACAGTCTATTTTCTAAGTAGAATTTCTGTAAGAAATTAGGGAGTTTAAGGGCCAAAGTGCCAAAATGACCAAAATGCCCCTAGAAAGGGTAATTAACTTAGAAAATTTATGGAAAAATCCTAAAAGACAGTTAAATGACCAAGTGAGTTAGGAGAGTATATAATCTCTAATTATTGTAATTTTATAAATTATGAAATTGGAGAAATTGTTGGAAAATACTCAAAGAGAAGTAAAGACCAAAATACCCTTGTAATTATGGAATAATGCAAGAGGTATGAAAATACTAATGTTAATACAAGAGTATGAAGGTAATGAGGCTTTGTAATTAAGAAAATTATCAACAAGTGATAATGAAGTAATTAAGTAATATTGGGCTAATTACTTAAGCATAAGCAAAGGAAATTCATTAATAATTATGTGAAGCTCAAAAATTATTGGAAATTAGTGGAATATTAGTAAAAATGTATTTATCAATTAATTGGAAATTTTGGAGAAAAATAGTTGAGTTTAGGTATTTTTAAGCCTAAATACAAGAATGGACCAATTAGGTAATTTTGTGGAATTTTGGGAAAAAGTAAATAAATAAATGATTAAATAATTAATTAAATAAGAAATAAATATTTATTAAATTAAATTAGGGTCCAGCCGAAATGCTCAAAGAGAATTGAAGATAAGATCAATTTTAAAATATCATGATTTTTGTATCAATTTGCACATGTTATAATATTATTTTAATATATAATTAATTAAAGTAAAATTTGATGAATAGTGAATTAAAAATTAGGAAACGGATCCTATCTAGAGATCTAGGAATAGGAATTCCAAAGTCAAGGTAGATTATTGATCAATGGAAGAGAAGGTCTTCAAAGCTAGTTAACCGAGAATTTTGAGATTTCCCGAGATTACGCGTTTGGACACCGATCGGAGACTTTATCGGTATAAAACTTCTTGAAGAAGTAAGTGACATCATCAAAGTACATGGATGACATCATGGGGATGATGTCATATGGAGAAAGAGAAAGGGTTGGATGGCCAAGATTGTGCCACCTAATCGTGTGCGATCCGACGGTAGGAATTCATCCAGTAAAGTGTGAATAGTAGCACAAAATCCTCTATAAATAGGACCTTGCTCCTTTGGAAATTTCACACCACTTCCTTTGAGCAAAAACCGAAAATAGAGAGAGAAAGAAGAGAGAGGAGCTCAGGGAAATCATGTGCGAAGCTCTGGGTAAGTTTTCGATGCAGAGCTTTAAGCTTTCATAGTTCCTTCAATAGTTAGTAATGCTAGAGTAGTCTTTATTTTTATGATTGGATATCATATGGGAGGGCTATTTTAGTCTTTATTTTCGAAAATCATAGTGGCGTCGAAGTTACGGCAAAATTTTGGGAAGAAAATAGCCTATGTAGCGGAGCGCTGGCGAAATTCCGCCAAGTAGGGGTATAGGGGCAAAATGGTAATTTTTACCTAAAATGCCGATTATAATGTCAAATTACTAATAGAAGTGACATTATTCTCATAGGATATCTGAAACGCTGATTACTGCTGCCGTTCTGTTGCCCGACGTGCCGTTGTAGGACTTTTGCACGTTTCTCAAAGTAGAAATACGTTTCATGGTAGTACCTAACGTTGCCAACGAAGGTACGGACGCGTCTTGTAACACTAATCTTGCACATCTTAAATACTTATATGTCAATGATATGTTCGTAGACCGTTATACGAACAGTTATACGGGTTATAGTTTTGATAACGCCGTTTTGTTTTCTAGCGGCGAGGACACGACTAATTATCGTGGCCTTTGGTGAATAGTGCAAGTTTGTTGTTGTTATTTACCTTATGGGGCTTTACATATTGCTCGTGCTTATGTTTTGTCGGCATAATGATCATGCATCTCTAGTATGCTTGTGATATCTTGTTGTATTAGCTCTAGAATATCTCATTGGCCATATCTTGTGTTGTTTGGGTATGAGGTTACTTACCCGAGATTCAATGCGTTGAATTGAATCTCATTTGTAGCTTCGAGTCGGGAGGACCACGGTTCGTGGATCGAGGCAAGTACCGGAGTAGGCGTGCGGTGAAGACTATCTTCATCTTATCGTATTTCGTTATTACACTATTTCCTTTCTAAACCTTAGGATTATTGTAATCACTACAATGTTACACAATGGTTGATGTTTTGGCTAAGAATCCAATTACTCTTTCGCTCTTTTGCTCTACTCGATTTTTGTTTGAAAAAAAAAAATTTCCGCATTTCAAACATGGGATGTTACAAAAAATATATTGGAAGATTAAAGATCAAAACTACATTTAAACTATGAACTTAAAAGCTATAACTCAAGAACTAGAGAACTTACCCTTGAAGAACCTTGCTACTCCTTCTTACTTCCCACTAACTCTCACTTTACACTCTATAATAAGATGTTTCTTGCTTGTAATGGTGTGAAAAATAATGAAGACCAAGCCCTCTATTTATAGTAAAATGTCATGGTATTTTGGTAGTTTCTTTGAACTTCCTCATCTTGTTTGTGGACCATTGGATCTAGGTTAGTTTGTGAAGCTCCATCCTCACCCTTCTCTCCTCCCAACCGTCCTCCCCCCTCTCTCTCATCTTCTTCATTTTCCTTTAATGCTAGCTTTATCAAAAACATTGCATTGTTGGCCAATTCCTCACCATGTGTGATTAGAAAAATATCTAGATTTTTATAAGATTTAGTTAGCTCTCAACTAGGCTAGAACTAGATGCAAATGGAAAATATTTATCCCAAGTTTCATGTATGTGTTCGTTCAAGATTAATTCTTACAATTAATCTATGTTTTAAATTTCACATTGATCCAATTAATTTTTATGAGGTTTTAAGAATATTTGATTTATCATTGGTCAATCAAATTATACAAGGATTAAGGCTTATTATTGATTTACTTGAGATATTATCGATCTTTGGAATACTTGGCTCTTATTGTTCCATCAAGGCTGCTAGCATGTAAGACCATAATATCTAGATCTTTTCAACTCTTTTTCTTCTCCTACTTACTATGCAAACCGTGGCCTCTCTCCCCCATACACTCTTGATTTTTTTCTTCTTCCAAGTCCCAAAATATCTTATGTCTAAAGCCTCCCATTGGTTCATAATTTATTACAAGGATTTAGCTTAATTTATGTGATTTAATTAAGGCCATTAGACTTCATTTTATTAGACTTAATATTGGCCATTGATTTTAGTTGAAATTGTTGACTTTTGGGGCTAATTTGATTAAGCCTAATTACCTTGATCATTAAACAATTCTTTCCCTCTCCTTCCATGTGCATTTCGTGCCTTACTATGATTTTAGGGGCTGCATATTTAATCTTAATTAACATCCCTAATATGGTGGTTTAGATGTTATTAGGTATAGTTGTCATTATGTGATTGGTTCCTTGGTTGATTATAATCATTAAAGACTCATTCTATGGTAATCTTGTTCTTTAATTGATTCTTGATATTTAATTGATTCTTGATCTTTAATTAATTCTTTATCTTTAATTAAGATATTCCCTAATTGCCACTTCTTGATTTACCTCTTGATTAATTATTAAACAATTCATTTCTTCATCAGGAAGTCATGTAAAACCGTTTATCACCTTTCTTTTACTCTTCAATTTGGTATTTCAATTATCTCACAATCATCTAGAAGAAAGCCTCTTATTGGTTGATGTTTAATTCACATGGATTACACTTTATGAGGGTTAATTAAGGCCTTAGGATTTAACTTTATTAGATTTAATTCAAGCCTTTAATTTGTGTTGGAAAAATCCTACACTATTGATGATATTTGCTCATATATTATGTGCTCTTAGGATTTAATATTTGTTTTATCTTCTTCCCCTAATTAAGCATAAATTCGCCCCCTCATATCACTTTAGGGAAAATTAAATTAATCTTGATTAATATCTCTAAGATAGTGTTTTAAATGTTATCATGCCTAATTGTCCAAGTATGATTGGTTACAATATTAATTATGATCATTAGAAATCCCCTTATGCTAATCTTGGGATTCTATTAACCTTTGATCACTAATTAATCTCATACATTTCTTAGTTATGCCTTTTTAATTTAATTATTAATTAATTACGAAAGTTAACATAAATATTTTAATGTTTGCAAATTTAATTGCCCATTAGTTGTTGATAATTTCCTTTAATTGGAATAAGTACTTCCATGTCATTTTATTGTCTCTTATGATTAAATTAAGATTATACTTAATTATGATAATTTTATGGTGTTTTATGATCTTTAAAAGAAATTAGAATATTTAATCTCTAGTTTATTTAATCTAAAAGGAAATTACTTAAAATAATAATTAATAAGCTTCTAAAGTTTGAGACCACATATTCACCTATTTTTACTAGATATTATTTGTCAAAATATGACACCTATAATAAGTGAGAATTTTTAGAGTATTACATCATGCACACTTGTTAATTTTTTTGACCTAATACATGCATTATTAATTTAAGGAAAAAGTAATCTTTTAGTCTTTCTACTTTTGACTCAATTATAACTTAGTCCTTTGACTATGACTCGACACAACTCACTTTTTGAAATTGTGACTCGCTTATGATGTAGTCTCTTATCTTCTATAACCATGGTTATTAAAAATGTACTAGACCGAGACGGTTTGACCACAAAGCCCAGCAAGCGATCACCTAATCGGTATGATCCGAGCGGTTTGACTAGTTCAATGTTTATTCATAATTTTCTAACTTCAAAAATCCACATCTAATTTTACACATTTTAACCAAATACAAATTAAAACCCTATAAAAAGTTTGAAATGTCTACTTTCTAATTCAAAAATATCATTTGATATTTGAAAATTATCAAATTTCAAAAATATTCCAAAATATATTCATTCAAGTTCATTTCCTTACCAGCTTGGCCTCGAGTTAGTTCCGATTTGTTTTATATCTCACCTACTAATCCTTAACCCACTATTTAGCCGGTTTATTGGCGGTTTGAGTTTAATAACCTTGTTTATAACTCAGTTTTAAGTTACCCCATGTGGCAAGAATTAATTCCATCTCAACTCCACATGGTCCTTATTTTTATATCAAATTTATTTTTTTTAAAAAGAAAAAGAATGATTGGATGACCAAGAATTCGAAAAGGGGTGTTGGTCGGAGAAGGGGTTGAGTATATGGAGGCAATCAATAGTTTGCTCAACGCCCCTTAGTCAACTAGTCCTTCTGTTTTTAATTTAAATTTTATATAAAAAGGAAAATGTGGAGCTAAGGTGGAATTAATTTTTGCCACATGGGATAACTTAAAACTGAGTTGTTGAAGAAAATGGTAATAATATAAAAAATGAAAGATAAGGGACTTGGTCATGCCAAGTCAAAGTTCAAGGCCAGTCACTTGAGATAATCTATATATGGTCTCAAACTTTTCTTTAAGGTGCGGTTTTAGCAAGGAGAAGTTGAAGCCTAGGGTTCAAGAGAGAATTTCGAGGAAATCAAGTCAAGTTAAGGAATTTCAAGAACATATATTAAATTATTCGTTTCATATTTTGCACCTTATTAATGCACTATTAGTGGCCAAACAATATTTAAAGAGCACTGGGTGTTTGTTAAGAAAGTATGTAATAGATTGATTTCATTGAAACTTAGATTATTTAATAATTTCTTTGATCCGTGTGGAAAAAAATTGTAACACTTTTATGTAATGGAGAGAGTATATAATTAAGCATAATTATAAAGGGAATAATATATCTGCATTTACTGCAGAAAAACATATCTGTAGCAACAGCTAAACGAGGCCGTTTCAAAAAAATCTCACCTTTGCCTGCACATCGAAACGATTCGATTCCCTCTATAGCAACCATAGCAAACTTTGGTTTAGCTTGTGCGATAGAAAGGGAGGTTTGAAGACACAGATCGCAAAATGGGGCAATGGTAAAATCAACGAGTATGAGGAAATCCAAAACACAGTTGGTTTTCCATCTTTGGATTATAATTTTTCATACAGAAATAGACTTTCCAATATTTATTCACACGACAATTAGAACATTAGACATTAAGCTCAACAGGAAGTAACCCAAGATGTAATTTTCCATGCTTCTTCTGAGAAAAAAAAAAAGAAATACTACGGCGGGTTCGATGATCTGAAGGTCCTTGTGTTGGATGAAAACGAGAAGACTTATACCAACAACAAAAAACGAGAGAAGAAAAGGATGAGGAAATTGGCAAAAGATTCAGCAACTCCAACTACTCTGAAGCATTGAGCAAGAAGGCAAAGAACCAAAACTGTCGCATTCTATTCCTTGTTTCCTGGGGCCATCTCATCTCCTCCTGCTTCTTTGTAACCGTACCCTAAACAGAATCGCTGCGACGTGTTATACCAGCGAAACAGATATCAAGAGGAAGAATTAAATAGGTCTGAAATAGTCCACCGCCACGCAAAATCAGATATAAAGGGGGAATTGAAACGCCGTCATTTAGCAATTGCTGCAGATATGTTTTTCTGCTGTAAATGCAGATATATTATTCCCAATTATAAAATAGGTATTGTACAGAATTCGTATAATATATAAATTCATATTTTTTAGGAGAATTACATTCAGGTCCCAAAGAAGGAAAAAAAATTACAAAAAGTCCTTTGAAATCACAAAATTACCCAGAAGTCCCAAGAAAATTTTGTTGTAAATACATCATTTCTGTTGTAAATACATACATTTTACTTTGTAAATGGTTTGAGACTTTTTGATATTATTTGTACAAAATTTTTAAATGTTGTTGTAAATACATACTTTTACATTGTAAATACATACTTTTTTGTTGTAAATGGTCGGGTGTTTAAATGTTGTTGTAAATATATATTTTCATTGTTGTAAATGGTTTGGGACTTTTTTGATATTATTTGTACGGAATGAAAATTACTTTTCGTGTTGTTGTAAATATATATTTTTCCTGTTGTAAATATATACTTTTCCTGTTGTAAATATTTGTATGTATTTACAACACGAAATGTATGTATTTACAACAAAAATTCTCTTACGACTTTTTGTAATTTTATGATTTCAAGGAATTTTTGTAATATTTTCCTTCCTTGGGACACAGTGTAATTCTCCCTATTTTTATGTATTCATTCATCATCCAGCTGAACGAGATCGACCCAAGCAACTATATCTGCAAATGATAAAATCTTTTGGTTTTTTTTTTTTTTCATTTTTCCCACTTTTATTTTTATTTTTCAATATAATATCCTTGAAGCCATTTTCCCAAGCTCTCTTAATTAAAACCCTTCAAGTAAACCCATAACTAAGAGAAAACTTCTACCAGCCTGATATTAAGTTATCTCGATGCCTAAACGAACACAGGCATTACGAAATTGGCAACATCAAAAGGCACAAAAGGTACCACGACATCAAAGTCTTATGTCTTTTATACAAAACTCTGCAGAATAAGATTAGTGGTTGAGTGTTGTTTCAAAATTTAACCTATTTACTTGCACTTAGTCTATAAATATTTTCATCACAACATAATATTATTATTTCATTTTTAATGTAAATTAAAATAACACATGATCCTATATTATTACTTGGTTTACCTCTATTTTTCTATTTCAAAAAACATATATCTTAACATCCACCATTTCTGTAATACCCTAAAATTTGACTTAGGGTAAATATTATATTTTAATAAATAATACCTATTGAAAATAGGTGACTATGAGGTATCAAATATTGGAATGAATTTATTATAATTTTATAGGGTAATTTCTGTTGAGATTAGAGGAATTAAAGTACTAAAATGCCCTAAATGAGCTAAGAGTCATAAAATATGGTGATAAATCTTTAGAGACAGTAAAATAATTATTAAAATTGAGAGAGAATATTGTCTCTAATTTTGGCAATTTAATAAATTATAAGTTTGGAAGAATTGTAAAATAACAATTATAAAGTATTTGGAGATTATAACTAACTCCATAATTATTGATATTTTACATGGGAGATAAAATAGCAATGTTAGTTCAGATTTTGAGAGGAAGTAATTAGTTCTAGAAAAGAAAATTATCAACAAATAAAAATTGATTGATTAAATAATTATTGGTTAATTATTTAAGCTTGAACAATGGAATAATTGTGATAAATTATGTAGAACTCTATAATTAGTGGGTTATGGCTAAAAATTAGCATAAATATATTAGCTAATTAATTGGAAAATATTGGGAAAAATAAATAAGATTAAGTAATTTTGAGTCTAAACACAAGTATAGACCAATAGGAAAAAATTATGAAAAATTATGTAAATAATTAAATAATTAATTATAAAATAAAATAAAAATACATATATATTTGGTATGTGAGGGCCGAGATCTTTGGGAGAAAAAGAAGAAAAAAAAAAAAAGAAAATGAAGGTAGAGTGTAAATAATAAACACTAATTAAATATTAATTAAAGTAAAATAGTAAAAAAGTAAATAAACAGATGGAGATCGGATCCTATCTAGAGAACAGAAACAAGATTTCTAAAGTCAAAATATAATATTGATAAGTGGATTTTTATCCTGAATTGAGTACATTCAGGGGTCATTTAGAGATCAGTAGAAGAAGCTAGTAATAAGACGAAATAGGGAAAATCGATAAAAGGCGGATAGTCATAAAATTAGAATTTGAACAAAATAAATTGTAACTCAACATTTTGAGATGATTTTATGATTATCTGGACATATTTGGAGTCGGTGAATTTTTGTCAAAGTGACAATTCAGAAGTGAATTAAAGTAGCAGGCACGTTTTTGAAAAACTTGGCGGGACCGTGGAACCACGTATGGAGTCGAAATTTATTTAGCCCGGACATTTCTAATAGGTGAGAAAATTTCTTCAAAGTTGTGATTCCGAATTTTGAGATTTTAGAGATTACGCGATTCGAGCACCGATCGGGAACTTTATCGGTATAAGACTTCTAGAGCAAGGGAGTGACATCACCACCATGACATCATCTTTTGTACCACCTAAGGGATTGAGGTCAGCATGGTGAGGTGTAATGCCAAGATCATGCCACTTCTTAGAATGTGATCAGACGATTTAGGTTGAATTGGAAAAATGACCATTATGTCCTCAATTTTTCTATGAATAGACAAGGGTTCTCTTCAAATTTTTCACACCATTCCTTGAGCATAATATTGAAATCTAGAGAGAGTTTTTAGAGAGAGGAGCTGCGGAGGAAAAAGCAACGAAGCTCGAGTAAGTTTTGATCTACAGAGTCTTAAGCTTTTGGTGGTTTTAGTAGAGTTGTTAGTTAGATCTAGGAAGTAGGAGATGAGATTCCTATTCTTGTTTTTAAGCCTCATTGCATTGAAAGATGCCTGAAGAGGTAAAAACATAGTAGGGATTAAGTTTACGAAAGTTGGGAGTTAAAGTAACGAAGTCTTTGGCGAAATTTAAGCCGATTAGGGGTCGGGGCAAAATAGTCATTTTGACTAAAAATGTCCGTCGTAATGATAGATCCTTAACAAGTACGTTGTTATATTGATAAAACGTGCTAGAATAACATCAACGAAGGTACGTTCGCGTACTGTAACACTAACTCTGATGTTTATCGTATGCGTATATATGTTATGTGTATTGTATGTCTATTGTGGGAGATGATAGCTCGTAGTATGTCTATGTCTTTGTTTATATGTTTACGTTTGCTATGGGCGATATATCTGCATGCTTTTAGGCGATATATGCATACATGCTTTTGGGCGATATATGTATGCATGCTTTTGGGCGATGAGTGCACATATACTATTGTTAATATGATTGTCGTAGTCCATATGTTGTATATGTAAATATGAGGTTAGCAGTTACTACGAGATCGGTGCGGATCTCGGCCACTGCTATAGCGTCGAGTTCGGGGGACCGAGGAGAGAGACAAGCGGCCGCGTAGGAGTTCCATTTGAAGACTTCCTTTCGTAGTTCCGGCGGAAGACTTCTTGTTGTTCGGCGGAAGCCTTCCTTTTGCTATTGTAGATCACTTTTGAAATACTCGGTGGTATCTGCATTGTTGTAACCAACCGGACTTACGGCGTTTTATATATACATACCGGTTACTCAATCGCTCTGTTGCTCTACTCGATGATTTTGAAATGATATTTTGGAAAAAAGTTTATCTTGCTTTTGAAAAGTTGGGATGTTACATTAAATTTATAAAATGCAATTTTAGTCCTTAATGTTAACACCGTTTGTCTCATTTAGTGAAATGTTCATTCAACAATTTTAAATGATGATTGAGCAATTTAACACATATAAAATATACTTATATATATATTTTGACTCCTTAACATTTTTATATTTTTAAATAAAAGAAATATAATCAAATAGATATGTGGTTTGAAAATTTTGAATTTTTGAATATGAAAAATAAAATGATAATAGAGTAGCTACCAACAATTTTTAAAAACACGGTCCACTAAAAAGAGAACAGAATTTGGGAGCTGGTTAGTGCTTATGCATAGAAAAAGGTGTTAAAAGATATTTCTCATCAGTCCATTATTTGAGGAATCAGAGGCTGTCGCGCAACACTCCAACTGTGTTGAGGTCTTCTCCTTTTCTGGTCAGCCAAGCTTCTTCTTCTGCTGCTTCAAACGACGTCATATCGTGGGTGTGCGTGAGCCACCTTCATCCTCATTATCTTCTTCAACACACACCAACATTGACTCCTTCAACTCCCTTTAAATCTCAAGATACTATGATCACCTACATCATAATCATGGACTCCTCCTTCCTTCAATTCTTCCTTAATTTTCAATAGATATTCATCCTCCAACTCAGCCATCTTTATCTCCTTCCAAAATTCATTCTCAATTCGCATGTCCTCCATCATAACTTCCTTACCGACTAACATATATGTGTCCTTCAACCTTTCTAACCAATGGTTCTAATAAAGACTCAAGTGAAATACATGAACCACTTTTTTGCTTAACACGTCTGTAATAATGTTGGCTTTATCGAGATGATACTTTAGTTCAAAGTCAAACTCCTTCGATCTACCGGATACTTCAAACTCTTATGATCACTAAAATTTCCAAACCGAGAACCATAGAGATAGTGTCTCCGGATCTTTAGTGCAAACACAATTGCTGCCAATTCTAAGTTGTGGGTCGGGTAATTCTCTTATTGTGTCCTCAATTGTCTCGAAGCATAAGCAACAACTTTTCCTTCTTGCATTAATATTCATCTCAAACCCTTCAAAACACATAAGTGTACAAGGTGTACGATAAATTAGGATTAGGAATAACCAACAACGGCGTAGAGGTCAACTTCCTCTTCAATTCTTGAAAATCAACTTCATACTTGTCTATCCAAATGAAAGGTTGATCCTTCCTGTTCAACTTAGTAAGTAGCATTGCTAAGCGGGAAAATCCTTGTATGAACCTTATCTAGTATCCACTAATCCCGGGAAACTTTTAATCTAAGTGACAAACTTTGGTTGTTTCCATTGAAGAACTGCACCACATTTGGTAGGGTCCATCGCAACGCCTTGGTTGAAACTACTTGGACAAGGAACTTCACCTCTTTATGCCAAAAATTTCACTTTCTCAATTTCACATAAAGCTTGTGCTTTCTCAACACTTGCAACATTGTTCTAAGGTGCTTTCGGTGTTCCTCTTCATTTCACGAGTATATGTGAATATCATCTATGAATACCACCACAAGCTTATCCAAATATGGTCTGAAAATCTGATTCATGTAGATCATGACTAGCGCAGGAGCATTTGTCAAACCAAACGGCTTTAAGAAACTCATAGTGGTCGTATAGTGTACAAAAGGCCATCTTAGAGACATCCCCTCCTTTAACTCTCAACTAATGATATCATGACCTTAAGTTGATTTTGGGAAATACCATTGAACCCATAAGCTGATCTAGCAAGTTACAATCCTTGGCGGAGGGTATTTGTTCTTGATGGTGACTTTGTTTAGTTGGCGGTAATCATTGCACAATTGCAAGGTCTCATCCTTATTTTTACAAATAGTACAGGTGATCCCCAGCATTATACACTTGGTCTAACAAATCCCTTCCCAAATAGTTCTTCCAATTGCTTCTTCAATTCGATAATTTTGCTAGAGCCATCTAATAGGGAGCCTTAGATATAGGCTATGTCCCAGTACCAAGTCAATCAAAAATTCTACTTCCTACTTAGGGGGTAATCCGGACCCTTCCTTTGGGAATACATAAGGGAACTCATTCATAATTTCAAGTCTATCGATCCCTTCTTCTATCTCAACTTGAAAAGAAAAGAAAACCATATAGGCTTGACATCCTCGTTCGATACAACTTTCAACTTAAGCAAGCGATAACAATGGAGGGCCACTAGGCACTTCTACAAGCACATAATACATAGGCAAAGGAACAATTTTTGCTTTACACTCAAGAATGGAACTATTAGCTATAAGTCAATCCATACCCACAATCACATCAAGACCCTTAAGGAAAACAAATAAGATCAATCTTTGTCTTACAACTCTCAAACTCTAACATAAGATTCAAACATGCATTATAATTTTTCACAAAAGATCTAGTAGGTGTTGATACATTTATATCAAAAAGTAACTTACATAACATGTAAGTCTAGTCTCTTGGAACAATCAAAAGCTATACGAAGTGTGTGACACGAGTCAAAAAAGCAAGAATATCATAACTTTGCAATTTAATTTTACCTCAACACTACTAGAAAAGAGTGAAATTGCGACGGAATTTTTCCGTCACAAATTTTGGGTTGTTTGCGACGGATTTACAAATTCCGTCGCAAAAATTGATTTTGCGATGGATTATAAATTCGTCACAAATGTTGCGACAGATTTACAAATCCATCGCAAAATGCGCGACGAAATAGTTGTCCGTCGCAAGGCGCGAGAAAACTCGCGGTTGCGACGGAGTATAGTCGGGGGCTTGCGGCGAGAGCGTATCTGCGCAAGCCCCAGATCTTGTGACAGAATCTTGGGGGCTTGCGGCGGTCCGTTGCAAGTTTGCGACGGATGTAGAGTCCGTCGCAAACCGGTGGAATTTTTCGCAAATTTGCAACAAATCCTTAGAATCCGTCGCAAAGGGAGATTTGCGACGGATTCTAGGTCGTCATAATTCCCCCTTATCTCCTCTACCCGATTTCCTTTCATTCATTTGAAGTTTCATTCGGTCCCAGCGTCCTCCTCCGCAAACCTCCGCCATCCTCCTCCTCCTCGGTTTTCTACCCCTTTGCCTCCTCGTCCGTTTTGGTGAGTTCTTCTTCCGGTGCGGTGGTCTCCTCCTCCCCTTGGTCCGGTATGTCCCTCCCCTTCCCTTTTTGATCATCGTCTCCCCTTCAATTTCGGTAAGCTCCTCTCTTTTCTCTTATTTTTCCATTTCCGGTTTAAATGTTGAATTGCTAAAATTGTCTTGTTGGAAATTACGAAAGTTAATGTTGGATCTTTTATTGTTTTTTATGATAATGAGTATTCCATTGGTGAACTAAATCATTTACGTTGGATGTTTTGATTGGATGTGATTAGTGAGAATATTAATCTTGCATTGTTTTTTTTTATGGTTTATTTTGTGTAGTGAAAAAATTGTGTGAGAAATTATGATCTTGTATTAGTTGGTAATAATACATAAATCTATAATTAGGATGGTGTTGAATTGAGAAAAGTGAAGCGTTGAGAAGTGATGTTTGGGATAAGCGTAATACATTTGATATTGATTGTTACATTTTCATACCATTGTCCTTTTAAATGAAGTACAAAAATAAACATACTTCCTAATGTTTTTACATATGAGATGAAGAAGATAAAGGCATTGGTACAGGGAGCAACCATTTGAGATGACCAGACAAGCACACGATGAGTCGGACGGTAAATGAGCTTAGCGAGACACGGCGGCGGATGAGTCGGCAAGAAAATAAGCTGCATCGAGACATAGGAGATCTTTGAGGCAAATGCAATTTCAACTCCTATCCCTAATGAAAGACAAAGGTACGGGTCGGCTCACGGTAATGATGACTATCTTTGGTGATAATGATGATGATCACAATCTTTGTTTTTAGACTATTTTTAGTACATATTCTTCGTAACATTATTATTTATATTATGTATTCTCTATATAAACTCTTTATGATTGTTATTATATATTTTTATAATATACAAGTTTTTATGTAATTTTTTTTATTTTAAGAACGAAATTATATTCTTTTAATAAAATTAAATTTGTGACGGAATCAAACTCGATTTACGACAAAATTGATGTACTGTCGCAAATCCTTGGGATTTGCAATGGAAAATTATTTCATCACAAATCCGAGGATTTACGACGGAATTTGTTTGTCTCAAATCCCTAGGGATTTGTGACAAAATTTATGTCCATCGCAAATCCCAAATTTGCGACAGACAATTTTTGTCTTAAATGTTGGGATTTGTGATGGAAAATTGAGTTCTGTCGCAATTGTGATAGTGGTTTTGCGACGGACGAAATATGTCGCAAACGAATTTTGCGATGGAAAATCCCTTTTTTGCGATGGATTTTTTCCGTCGCAAAACTGACTTCTTTTGTAGTGCAATTAGATTGGGTAAAGCACCTGCCTCCTCTTGAGTCTACGAAAAGACTTTTCTTGGCATAGTAGATCTAGAAGCATGAGAATTCTACTTGCCTTCTTGACAAAAGTGTGAGATGTCCCACACCTTACCACAAGTGAAGCAAGTCAAACAATGTCCCGATGATACCTTCCACATTTCAAGCAAGGCTGGGGTCCTAGCGGTGCTTGGCACAAGGGATGTAGAGCCTCATAGGATGACTAGCTTCCCTGCCTAGCTCCTCCGAGCTTGAGTTCTCAAACCTAACCCACTTTGGAATGATCCCCTTGGGCTCTTGTTCTTCTTCTTTTCGAGTATCCAGAGCCTTTAAAACTATAACAACTCCTCTTGTGAAAACCCCGGTAGGACCGGTATAAGATGAGAATGTAGGACCGATATAAGATGAGAATGACCTTGTGGGTCCCTCCTAGGCTCGAGCTCATAACTATAACCACATACCTCTACATCCAAAAGATGGATTCGTGTACACTTATCCTTAAAGGAGAAATCATAAGAGGTGTCAAGCTGTCCCTAAACTCTCGTCTAGCATACTTTGTAGCAATCTATACGCCATCTACTTTTCATTCCTCTATGGTGACCATAAGCGGTATACTTGACTAGCTCAAGAAATTATGCAATAATTGAATTTTCATCCAAGTCACCTTCTTTGAAAAGCATAGAACTCGGTATCCTTAAGTAATTGTAAGGCTCTTTGGAAAATAATGTTGACGAACATCACCTTGAACTCTTGCCAATTTTGAATGGTTCCACCCTGCAAGCTTGATACTTTTCCACCACATTTTTGCATCATCTACCAATAACACTACCGCTATTATCACATATTTTTGTTCGTTGCATTTTACTATAGAGAATATAGTTTACAATCGATCAATCCAGGCTTCACTAACTTTGTTAAACTTGCCATCAAAGATCGTGGAGTGAATTTGTGCACCTCCTTCCATACCTTAGTGATGGAATCTCTATCATACTCTTCATACTCATCCTAAGAGTTGTTAACCCTTGTCTCTCTTTGTTGTATTATGGTCACCAATGAATGATGACCATTGTGAGTTCCAGTATACTTGAACCCATTCTCATGAATAGAGTGCTCTTCCTCATGACTTTTCCTTTGTTTAATTCCTCCTCATGCCTTTGCACCATTTGACCAAGCCTAAGTACCATGGTCAATAGCTCCCTTAAGATTGCATTAGTGTCTTGTGGTTCTAAAGGTGGACCATGATTACCCAAGTCTCCAGTTAGGTGCGTCCTATGTGTATCTACTATCTTTCCCCTCCTAAAGTATGCAACCAATAATAAAAGTAAGATGAAAAGAGAAAACTAATGAGAAAGAAGAAAAGGGAAGCACATGAGTAACCCATGTATATTGTCAATGCAACTTTATGTAATAATAAAAACAAACCAGAGAACGTCGAAACATGTGGCTCTAATACCAACTTGAAACAACCTCTTATAATTACTATATAATTAATCATTTCAAAGCATTAAGTAGTACTACGGTAGATAACAAAGAAACCAATACAAAAGACTACCATTGTTAGAATAATTTTGGCGATTTGGTGGTTGGGGTTGGGGTTGCAGAACGAACTAATTTGGGCTACGAACATGGAAAAGTGATAGAACTCCTAGTAGAGATATAGGAGCTGCCGAAGGAATTTGGAAGAGAGGTTTGAGAGCTTAAGCGGGATAAAAGTGAAGATTCATCTTCTAGACCGATTATGCTCAAAATCCGATTTTAAAAGTTCACCTTTTAGCCGGTTATTCTTAACAACCAGTCTTAAAAGTAATAAATATATTATTATTTTTATTCCCCATCTTTTAGACATGTTATTGTTAACAACTTATCTTAAAAGTAATCGACAATTTTTTTAACCTTTTAGACCGATTGTTTGGGATCCGGTCTAAATAATATCTTTAGACCTCCTATTAAAGGAACCATTCTAAAAATTTCTTCATATTTATGATATCACTCACTGGTTATACTTTTTAGACCTCATCCTCTATATCCGGTCTAAATATGGCGGTCTAAAAACCCTATTTCATAGTAGTGATTTCGCCAAAACTCTTCTTCACTCGTGACCTTCAAAATGATGGTGAAATAGATATCCAACAAATCCATTCAACCGAAAATCTAGCAGATTTGTTCTCCAAGTCACTTTCAAGTATAATATTTTAAAAGCCTGTCCATGACATCACTCTTCGTCAAAGACTCAAATATCTCTACGCGTAGTCAAGAGGGAGAATTAATACACGTCGTACTCTTTTCTCCTTATATAGGTTTTGTCCTCCGGGTTTTCCTATAAAAGGTCTTTAATGAGACAACACTGGACAATGTATCAATGAATGATATACTCTTTTCTTTTGCTAGGTTTTTGTCCTACTAGGTTTTTCCAAGTTAAAATTTTTAATGAGGCATATCCATAATAGACATTCAAAGGGAAATGTATGAATATTAATTATATGGATGTCTATTGACTCACATCCTTTTCAACACCTACTTAGCTACATTTATTACTTTCTTATCTTTATTTTACTTCCTCTCCAAGCCAACAAGACTTGCTCTCCAAGTAGACTTGCTTTCCAAATTTTGTACTAATGGTGACTTTTGGTGTAAAACTTCGAAGGCCTATAAATATAAGCATTGTGCAAGCATTATAACACACACAAGAAACTCAATGAAAATTGCTCCCAACTTTCTCTCTTGAATTTTCTCTTCTCTTATCTTTTGATCTCTTATCCCGGTATCTTTATTTTTATAACATAATTATTATTGTTATTTAATTTTTCATACTCTTACATATAAAAATTGATACTCTTAGTCTCTCATTTAGAAATATTGACAAGTAGTAGTATAATCAATGACTAAATAAAACCAATTTTTTTGGGTACATTTTATCTATGCATCGATGAAACTTTTAAAACCAAATTGAAAAAACTAAAATAAATTTGGTTCGGTTTAGTTTCAGGGTTTGGTTTTGCTCAACCCAAGTTATGGATTTAGAATTTTAATATTGAACTATCGCTTTTAGAATTTCAAATGGTATTTTATAAGATTTTCTCAAAATAAAAATTCAGAACCAAATGGCCATCCCGCAAACTGCCTCATTGAAAGAATATATGGGCCCCTAATGATATATGTTAATTTTTGTTTTCACCAAAAAGGGTCTTTCCTTTGCCTTTTCATGGATGAGTTGAAAAGTCAAGCTGTCCAAATTCGGTTCATAAACTGCAAAATTAATTAATATATCTTTTTTAATGTTTTCCCCGCACACCGGTGTGGGAACTTTTCTCTTCGCCAAGCGTGAGAGTGGGGATTGGAGGAACGAGGGTTGGGTGGTGCATTTTCGTCGTGATCGAAGCGGTGAGGACTGGAGTCTAGCCTTATTCTAGTGTAGGAAGTAGCGACGGGCTATGATTATGGAGGAAAGCGGATCTCGGTCCCACTAGTACGGAACGAGGTTGAGACAACAAAGATCCTAGTTTGAAAGATCTGGCGAACCGATCCTATACTAGATCTACAATAGAGACGATCTTGCGGAAGGCATGGAATCTCCAATCAGATTTTGTGGTTACTAAAATTACCGGCAATGCTTTCATGTTTAATTTCTTAAATGAGGAGGAATATAGCTGAATTCTTCATGGTCTATCAACAAAGATTTGCTAAATCTTTTGGAGAGATCTAAATTCAAATCATATGATGAAGCACATGGTTTTGGCTGCCCGAGGTTGGATGGACGGAAGATCCGGATCACCATTAAGTATGAGAAGTGCAGTCATTTTGCTATATGTAACATCCTCCTTTTCCAAAAGCAAGATAATTTTTTTTTTTTTTTTAAATATCATTTCAAAATCATCGAGTAGAGCAACAGAGCGATTGACTAAGCGATATGTATATATAAAACGCCGTAAGTCTGGCTGGTTACAACAATGGCGACAAAGAGCCGCGTGGTTCAAAAGTGAAGTACAACAACAAAGGAAGGCTTTCGCCGAACATCGAAAGGAAGTCTTCAGCTGAGTCTCTACGCGGCCTGCTTGTCTTTATCCTCGGTCCTTGGTCCTCCCGACCCTGAAGTTATATGGAGAGCTGAGGTCCATTGCAATTGGACCCCAGGTAACGGTTAACCTCATATTTACATATACGTATATGGACTACGAGACAAACACAAGCATCAACAGTATAAGAACACATAGTACGAGCATCTCCAAAACATGAGTACCACAGCGGCACATAGGCCCCCGCAACGTAAGTCCGCGGCACCTAGGCCCCGAACCACAGGCGGCACCTAGGCCTCGACAATCGTATCCCGACAGCACCTAGGCCACTAACAAGCGTATCCCAATACCCAAGAACCATAACAACAAGTACATAAACATACAATACACATAGCACATACACACATACCATAAATATCAGAGTTAGGGTTACTAGTACGTGAACGTACATACTTTCGTAAACCGAATGAATGGCCGGGTAAGTGTCTATCATGGGGCCTCACCGAGTTCACGGCGACTTAATGGCTTACCCACATAGACTAGCCTTTCCTTGACACCAAACTGTTCTAACATATTTGCATTCAATAAACATACCATGACCATACACATAGTACATATATGCATACAATAAACATAAGAGTTAATGTTACAAGACGCGCGACGTACCTTCGTTGACTGGTCGTCGGTATTTCTAGCGGACTACGGCCCGTCAGTAGGTAGATATGGAATCAGGGATATCCTATCAACATAACAATGTACTTGTTAAGGATCTATCATTACGACGGACATTTTTAGTCAAAATGACCATTTTACCCCGACCCCCTAATCGGCGTAATTTCGCCAAAGACTTCGTTACTTTAACTCCCAACTTTCGAAACTAAATCCCTACTATGTTTTTACCTCGTCAAGTATCTTTCGATGCAATGAGGCCTAAAAACAAGAATAGGAATTTCATCTCCTACTTCCTAGATCTAACTAACAATTCTACTAAAACTACCGAAAGAACTACGGAAGCTTAAGACTAAGTACCGAAGAACTTACTCAGAGCTTCGCTGCTTTTTCCTCCAGAGCTCCTCTCTCTAGATTTCGAAATTATGCTCAAGGAATGGTGTGAAAAATTTGAAGAGAACCCTTGTCTATTTATAGAAAAAATTGAGGACATAATGGTCATTTTTCCAATTCAACCTAAACCGTCGGATCGCATTCGGAAGAAGTGGCATGATCTTGGCCTTACACCTCACCATGCTGACCTCAGTCCCTTAGGTGGCACAAAAGATGATGTCATGGTGGTGATGTCACTCCCTTGCTCTAGAAGTCTTATACCGATAAAGTTCCCGATCGGTGCTCGAATCGCGTAATCTCGGAAAATCTCAGAAATTCGGAATCATAACTTCGTCTAGAGCAAGGGAGTGACATCACCACCATGATTAATAGTTGAAAATGAGGTTGGATGAAATATTAAAACTCTTAATTAATAAAGTAATTAAATGAAATAGTAAAAGGTAAATAAACAGATAGGAATTGGATCCTATCTAGAAAACCATGAACGAAGTTTCTAGAGTCAGAGTATAAAATCAATGAGTGGATTTTTATCTCGAATTTGGTTGTACTGAGTCGTTTCGAGATCGAGAAGAAGCTAATAATATGACGAAATAGGAAAAAATGCAGATAGTCATAAAATTAGGATTTGAACAAAATAAATTATAATTCAAGCACCGATCGCCTCCGGATGTTGAATTATAATTTATTTTGTTCAAATCTTAATTTTATGACTATCTCGCATTTTTCTGATTTTCCCTATTTCGTCTTATTACTAGCTTCTTCTACGATCTCGTAAACGACTTCAGTACAACCAAATTCGAGATAAAAATCCACTCATTGATTTTATACTCGACTCTAGAAACTTCGTTCATGGTTTTCTAGATAGGATCCAATTCTATCTTTTTATTTACCTTTTTACTATTTCATTTAATTACTTTATTAATTAAGAGTTTTAATATTTCATCCAACCTCATTTTCAACTATTAATCATTCAATCATGTCGGCCAAAAACACAGCTGGTCCTTCATCCATTTTTTTTTATTTTCTTTTTCCATTATTTCATTTATTATATTTATAATTACTTATATAATTATCTTACAAAATTCCCTATTGGTCCATACTTTGCATTTAGGCTTAAAATTACTTAATCTCATTTATTTTTCTTAATCTTTTCCCAATAATTAGAAAATATATTCATGCTAATTTTCTAGCCATAAATCATTAATTATGGAGTTCTATATAATTATCACAATTATTCCATTGTTCAAGCTTAAATAATTATCAAATAATTATTTAATCAACCATTTATTATTTGTTGATAATTTTCTTATCTAGAATTAATTACTTCCTCTCAAAATCGAACTAACATTGCTATTTTATCTCCCATGTAAAATATCAATAATTATGGAGTTAGTTATGATCTCCAAATACTTTATAATTGTTATTTTACAATTTTTCCAAGCATATAATTTATTAAATTACTAAAATTAGAGACAATATATTCTCTCCATTTTAATAATTATTTTACTACCTCTCGTGATTTTTCATAATCTCCCTAGGTCATTATATGCACCATAAGGGCATTTTTGTAATTTTGGCACTCTAATTTGCAAGAGATTTTTCCCTACAGATTTGATACCACATATTCACATATTTCCAATAGGTGTTATTTATTAAAATATAATATTCCAAATAAATAATTATCCGGGTATTAACACTATAGCCGTGGGAAGTTAGGGCACGACAATCGAGCTTGTCAATTCGTAAAATTGATGTCATGCTTTAAGCCAAATGAACATCGCTTTGTAACCGGATCTACACGAATGTGTGTCGTAGCCGGGATGAAACGATGGTGGTGATTAAGAATGAGGACATCGAAGCAAACTATATTTTGGAGGAAGCATGAGGAAGTAGCTAGAAAGCGTGAGGAGGCGTAATAGCCGAGATCTCATAAAGCAAGTCCTACTATGGATGATGACTGTTCTCCATCGAGTATTTAGCACCGTGGCCGGGATACGAGTTAAGTGATAGAGGATAAGAGACCAACAAAGGGGCTAATGGCCGAGGCTTCAAATCTTGGTTCACCCGGTCCGGCACGTGGCAAAGATCGAGGAAACAATAATATGCAGGAGGAGTACAACATGGGGATGGGGAAGTTAGTATAGGACGGAAGAACATTGTTGCGATCCGAGGTTTGAAGTTGTACAGAAAAAGAAACTCGAAATAAATTGGTGGAATCGATCCTCAACGGTTCTTTGAGAATATGCCGAAGATAGGCGCGAAAAGTTCTATAGCTATAGTTCTTTATGATGGTAGTGGGATGAATGAGGTGATCAATGGATTGGTTAGCCTTGGTTTGAAAAGGCATGCTTGATGAGGACTAGGATGCTAGTGAGCTGAAAAGAAGAAGAGTGGTTGCAGAGAATCCTAGCCCTCTATCCGATATTTCTAACTTTGCAAGCAACTTGAAGAAAGTTAAGGCGAGAATAAGGAGGAGTGGTAGGAAATGAGATTTGATGTCCAAGGAGCCCCACCGGTTGAAGATGTCCCACATGATAAGGAGATGGAGGACTCCATAGGTTATGACTTCATATTTCAAGCAAAGGGAGGCAAGAGGAGATTGAGGTTTGTTGATGGCTTTGGTGGCCGGCCAATAATGCCCACCAAGTCATCATGAAAATTCTATTCTAGAACCTGCCAAGGCTTAGGAAGAGCCTTGACAGTTAGGAACTTGAAGGATGTGGTGAAAAGAAAAATCCTTTAATAATCTTCCTAATGGAGACAAAAATAAGATCGATGAGGATTATGAAAATTAGGAGCAAATGTGGCTTTAGTCGGGATTTATATGTGGAGCTAAGGGGATTAGCCGGAGGTTTGGCGTTATGGTGGCAAAGCAATATCTCGTTGACTGTCTTGTATAAATCAAAACATTATACATGTGGTACTGAAATCTATAGGCCTAAGGGCTCCCAAATTTATCTCATTTATGTATAGGTCGCCTAAGGAGGGTGAACGCAGACGGATATGGAACCCGGTGTGAAGTTAGGCAGCTAATATTCTTGATTCTTGGTCGTTGGTAGGTGATTTTAATTACTTGCTATCTCAAGTCGAAAACGAGGGGGTAATCCAAGATCACTAAGGAAGATAATGAACTTTCGTGAGCCTACTTTGATCGCAACATAACGGACTTAGAGTTCAAGGGCTCGAAGTTTACTTGGTGTAATCGTTGGGATCCGTACACGCAGCAGAAGGATTTCATCCATTAAACACTTACGAATCCCATAGGAGGATCTATCAACAACATTTAAATCGGGTTAGAAAAAACAAGTACCTTTCAAGCTCGTGAGCTTCTTGTTCAATTCGAACTCGTGTGCGTCCTACTCAATCAACAGGAGCCGACTCTACGAATCCAGTCCCTCTACCGGTATCCACACCAACAACACTCCAACACGGACGACAGCGTGTTAGCACCTTCAAGCTTTGCGTCTCACATCTCTCCTCTAGGGTTTCGGCCATGCGGCTCGTTAGTTTTGTTATCTTAATACGACTAGATCAATATCTCTTATAGAGTTTCTAAAACCCTAATTGGGCCATACTAAAATATTCAAAATTAATCTCAATTAATCTTGAATTCGAATTTTAGATTAAAAATAACATTAATTAAATCATCCAACAGATCTAATCTAATCTATTTATTTTAATCCAAAATAAAAGCCTACCGATTTAATTTATCTTTATAAACTAAATCTAAGATATAATATCTATTTATTTAATTAAATCGAGATACTATATCTCAACTTAAATTAAATCTAAGATATTATATCTCTTTCGAAAATTAAATCGAGATACAATATCTCTATTTGTTTCGCTTATTTAATTTATCAAATAAATTCAATACAAAACAAATATTATATAATAATATTATAATCTATATTAATAACATCATTATTATTTAATTTTAGAATTTATATTATATATATATATATATATATATATATATATATATATCCTAGATTAAACACTATATTTATTAAATCTTAGACATATCTAAAATTCAATGAATCGACACTATTGCTTGTGTTGGGCTATTCTTGCGTGCGACCTGCAGCCCACATGAGATTGGCGGCGGGCCAATACGTACCAGCCCACAAATCGCAAGTGGCCTCTAGCAAGACATTGCGACTACCCAACTTATATGGGGATCGATGATACAATACTACCTATCATACAACCATGTCACATCCCTTTTGTCATGGGATAATTTGGTCAAGGATGAGACATGGATAATGTCAATCACTTTTTCTTAACCATTACTTTCGATTCTTGAGTAGTCTAACAATTGAAATGCGAACTCCTTTCCATCGTAGTATGACCATACATTTCTAAGACTCACTCATCGAGGGGCCCAAGATTATCTCTCTACAAATGTGAGGGACAAATTCCATCTTGACCATTCACATTCCTCTACATATGAAAACCATTGATCTCGATCCAAACCTTTATCATCACCCGGTCAAAGGTGACTTTTGACTAGGTCAAATATCGTGGACTCTCATGTAGGAATCCATGATGATCTCAGGTCAAAGGGTATTGTAACGTGGTTATACATGAGAAAAGCTTATGACTTAATCCATGTTGCTTTCTCATAGTGGGTCGATCCAAGACCTTGTACTCTTACAAGCGCCCATGACTTTGATTCGTATCTCCATACTCATCAAAGTCATACTGGTCTTATTTCATCTTTGCTCCCGCATAGATGACCGACTGTGGACATTTAGGATAATCTATATGATATGTCCAAGGATACAGCTTATCACTATAAACATGCAAATGAAATGATAACTAAATGAAGAATATTTTAAATGACATTAATGTTTAAAGTAGAATGACTTGCCCCTAGGGCATAATTTCCAACAATAACAAGCATTTGGGTTCGACGGTGAGGGAAAGATTAGATCGGGTGTAACATCCCAAATTTCGGACTAAGAATAAAACTAAGATAAGAAGGCTTCTAGCCGGTAAAGTTCAAAAGTCTTAAGCTTATTATGAGGAAAAGTTTAAGATAATTATTTAAATTATTTTGGACCTAGAGAACCCGTGAAGATTATGAAATAATATTTTGAGGATATAAAAATATTATGGTGGAATTAATTATGGAAAATTTGGTCCGGATAAATGTTAAAATTAATATTTGGAATTTAAAGGCATATTTTCCATTGATTAAGAATAAATAATTGAGAAGAATTTTGGCCTAAATATTTTGGAGATAATATTTGTGGCCTAAAGAATTTATTGGAGAAAGAAAATCCTTAAATAGGATTAAGTATTAAGTGGAATAATTTTAGAGTTGATCCCACGCTCCTCTTAATTTGCACTTACTTGTCAAACACGGGTTAACATTAGGTGCTTGTCCTAATGTGCTTTTATGTGCTTGTCTCTCTAATTAGAGTGACAAGCACATTTTATTTTATTTATTTTTTAATTTTTTTATATGTTTTATTTATTTAGATTAAAATTATATGTTGCTTTCTGAATTTTTTTTGCACCCAGTATCTTAAATTAATTAGTTTCCATGATACTAGTGTTACAGGACAAATATTTTTGTGTGCGAATCGGAAACTAATTAACTTAAAATACTAGGTGCAAAATTTTTCAAAAAGCAACATATAATTTTAATTTAAATAAATAAAATATAAAAAATAAAAAAATAAAATGTTCTTGGCCCTCTTATTAGAGGGACAAGCACATAAGAAGCACATAAGGGAGAAGCACCTAATGTGCTTCCGTCAAACACATGCTATTCGACAAGCAAAGTTGCAAAGACATATGGTCCATCAATTTTATTACTCATTGAGGTTTGGTTAAACACAAAGCCCATTCATTCTTTTCTCTATTCGTATAGCATGCAATATACTCCTTCAATTCATCTAATACCCAAGCCCAAAAATAAACTCCCCCTTTTTTTTTTGCTACAAAAATTTTAGGAAAGGGGTCGGGCTCACCCACAATCCAAGGGCAGGGCGCTTGGAGCCCAGTCCGCAGGGCATACTGGACAGAGAGTACACATGCCTCCACCTCTACCAGCGTTTCCACTGCTTCCCAGACCCCTAGGATGCCTCCCCCAGCGCCTTGACCAACGCAGGGATCGAACCTCCTCCCTTGAGGTGAGAAAGTCCGACCCCTTGCCGCTTGAACCTAAAGATGATGGGTAACTCCCCTTATTTTACTTCACACATAAACAACACACACACACTTTACTTCATTCTCATTCCCACTCTTCTCTCCTCCAAACTTCACGGCCCATGAAAGATATACACTACTCAACCCATTGCTAATTATCCATCAGCACTCTTTCGTCATTTAGCCAACCGCAACGCAGAAAGGAGGGATAATCACAACAGATCACGCCATATCTCCCCACGTCATAGCAGCAACCTACCATGCTTCTTGAGCCAAACACCACACTCCCTCATTATAATCTCCCCAACCCGTAGAACACAGAGACGTAACCGAGAGTTTCACCGCAAAGAAAAAAAAAACAGAGAGAGAGCAAGGCCAAACATTAGGAGGGAAGTTGAAAGAAAAGAAGAGCTGATCATTGTGTGCAGGCCTAAGTGTCAACCAAGGTGAGTCCCCAAACATCTCCCTTCTAGTTTCTACATGATTAGTTCTGAGTTTGAGGATTAAAAACGCATGGGTAAGCTGCTGCATCCTTATACTCTGTTTTTCGGACCAGAAACCAAGCAAACTTTTGAGCTTCTGTTTCTATGGGAAACGTTTGAGGTTTTGTACTAAATTTTTACAGTAGATATTAGACTCAATAAATTTTGAAACGAGAAAAACCCAGCCAAAACGGACGTGTAGATTAAGAGTTATGATTTTTCAAAGTTGGAGGTTGAAACTACAAAACGTCAGTTTCAGAATGTGGCAGGTTAGTTTTGGGCTTGATTTTGAAATGGAAAACTTTTGATTTTTTCCTTGAAATTTTTACAGTAAATATTAGACATATCAACCTTTCCAACGAGGCAAAGAACACCCAAAACGGACGTGTAGAATGAGAGATATGATTTTCCAAAGTTTAGCCAAAATCTGGAAACGTTTTCTGCACTTCCGATGAACAGTAATTTTCGGGCTTGATTTTGAAATGGAAAATATTTTGTTTTTTCCTTGAAATTTTTCCAGTAATTATTAGACACAATAAGGTTTAAAACGAGATTTGGATCACTGTAAACGGAGGTCTGTAGCTCGAGATATAATTTGTGGAAGTTTAGTCATAATATTGGGAAGTTATCTGGACAATGATCACGTTTTTTAAATCTGGGAATGATATAGAATAACCTTCAAAGTAAAGGTTTTTCTTCTGGATAACTTGTCTATTAAGAGTTATAAATATTCTAAAGTGACAAGGACAAACCTTCTTAACATTTTTTAAAGGACATGATTTTTAATAAAATAGATAAATAAATAATAATAAATATTATTATTTATTAAGAAGGATATTTTTAGTAAGAGAATTTTTAGGGATTAATCTATTTTTGATCCTCTAAAAATAATTCACGAGTTAGTTACTTTGCGACGCTAGAAGTGACTAATGACAATGATAAACGTTTATAGGCATACATTGACACCTCTATCGATCCCAAGACCTTCTAAGAATTAAGGATTCAAGTTTGAGGTGGTTAACTATTATCTCGTTAGCTTGTATGTATGTATTCATGTATGACTGATCATGGTTGCTAGATAATTTGCATGTGTGTATCCTAGCTATGGATTGAGGCTGCGTTTCTCATAGGGTTGTGTGTCCTAAAGGGCTGCAGTCCTTGGTCGTTAGTCGCGGTTAATTGTGCGACTTGTTTTATCTAGATAAATGTATCCGAGCTATGGATTGGGGCTGCGTGTCCCAAAGGGTTGCGGTCCTTAGTCGTTAGCTGCGGTTGACAAAGGCGACTTGTCTATTGTGAATTACTCTATGCTTATACATGTGTTATACTGTGACTTATATTTCATACTTGCATATGAGATTAATCTGTTATCCCTAGGGTTCATTCATTTGAACTCTGCACCGCATGAAAGAAACATGTAGTGGATCGGGATCAAAATGAAAGATGCAGCTTGTAAGGGTTACAACGGAAGGAACCTTTTGGAAAAATATAGGCGCTTGGATTGTATTTTATCGTTTATCATTTGTCTATTATGAAATAATGTATTAACATCCTACTATGGGATGGATTCAAATTGCGAAAAATTCATTCTCATGTTTTCGAACTAAGTTATTTTGTTAAAGTTTTATTCCGCAATTAAGTCGTCCAAATCATTTCGATGCTTGTGCGCTATAACTCTGATAAATAAGGGCATCAAAAGGACGGGCGTTACATCGGGTGCTTGGCAATGTGGAATTTAGGGTGGAGTTTGATCATGCCATAATTTTTCATTTAGAACCACTAGGTTTTGACCACCATGTACTACTAATTGATTGTCGTTTTTATGAGGCTAAAACCCCTAAGCCATTTCGGTTTAAGCAAACCGGGTCCATCATGTGAATTTCTTACAAGTTGTGAAGGAGGGATGGAGCTAAGTAGAGGGTCATGTGGAGAATAATGTGCTGGACCCGGTAAGACGTCTGGAGGCATGTAGGAAAAAGCTTGTGGGATGGAGTAAGGAAACTTTCCCTAACTTCAAATACTTAATTGAAAAGTTGAAACGATGATTGGAATGCTGCAATATTAGTCCCTTAATTGAGCAACAAGAGTGTAAACCGAGGAAGTGACAAGACAATTGGAGGAGGCTTGGGTTCAAGAAGAGGTCTACCGGTGGCGACGCCTAGGATTGCATGGCTGAATAACGGTGATAAGAACACCAGATTTGTTCACGTAGTGTAATCCAGAGGAGAATAAGGAATAAGATCCCGAGATTAAAGGACGACAAAGGAATCTGGTTGGAGGAAAGGGCGGATATCAATAATGCTTTTGATTCTTTCTATCAAAAACTTTTTAGTTTATTGGGACCTCGTCCGATGGATTAAGATTTATCTTATGTTAATAAGGTAATGACGGAGGCAAACAATGCGGACTGATGAGACTGTTACAAACTTGGAAATTGAAGAGGTTGTCTTTCAAATTGGCGCCAACAAGGCACTAGGACCTCGATGGTTACTCGCATTATTTTTCAATCGACTTGGAAGGAAGTTGGTAATGTGGTTTGTAATATGGTGAAGGACTTTTTGAAGGTAAAGCCGAGATGACTCGGATTAATTGTACAAACATTGTGCTTATCCCTAAATTGGATAAACCCGAGGGGGTTCATCATTTCGTGCCCCTTGATTTATGTAATGTCTCTTACACGGTCATAGCCAAGATCCTAATGAAGAAAATGAAAGGAGTAATGAGCAAGATCATTTCTCCTCACCAAAGAGCCTTTATTACTTGGAGGATGATCCAAGACAACATCATTCTCACGCATGAGGCCTTTCATTACTTGAGGCATAAGAAGATAAGTAGGAAATATGAGATGGCGTTGAAAATTGACATGAATAAGGCCTATGACCGCATGGAATGGGATTTCTTGAGGGCCACTATGTTGAGGATGGGTTTTTGTCAAGGTTGGGTGGATTGGATCATGGCTTGTATTACAACAGCAGCTTTTCACACTTCAGTCAATGGATGCAAAGTAAGTGAGTTTAATCCGGGAGGGTGTACGACAAGGAGACCCACTCTCTCCTTACATGTTTGTCATTGCATTTGAGGTTCTTTCTCTTATGCCGCTGAAACATGTCACTTGAAAGAGTTGAAGGGTGTGAAATTTGCTAGAAATGCTCCCGCCTTATTCCACTATTTCTTCGCGATGATGGCATTCTATTTACCAATGTTAAAGAGAAAAATTGCATGGTATTGTGGAAAATCCCGAGGTTTATTGCTCACCGTGTCAACCGATGAATTTTGAAAAGTCAAGCCTTTACTTTTCTCGCTAATACCCCATTAGATTTGAGAGAAAAGGTATCACCTATTTGGGGATTAATCATTCGGATCATCAGAAACTACTTAGGTCCGTTAGTGGTATGGGGACGGCCAAAGGCAACGCGTTGGCATTTGTAAGGGATAGGATTGGTCAAAAGCTCATGGGTCGAAACAAGCCGCTTACATTTTCGGGTAGGAGGTATTAATCAAGGCGGTGGCTAATGCCATACCTACTTATCCTATGGCTCGCTTCTTGTTTCCAAAGAAGTCTTGTGCGGACATTGACAGTTTAATTAGTTTCCAACTTTTGGTGGGGCCACGGGATGAGAAGGGAACTATACACTGGAAAAGCTAGATTTATTTGACTAAAACGAAAATAGATGGCGGTATGGGGTTCGGGGACCTACTTAGTTTTAACAGGCCTTACTTTCAAAGATGGCATGGCGCTTGATGACCCAACCGTAAGACTTATGGTGCAGAATTCTTAAGGGGATTTATTTCCCTGGGGAATTTTCTCAATGCAAAGAAGGGTAGGCACGCTTCATGGGGTTGGTCGAGCTTACTAGAGGGACGTGATTTGTTGTGGAAAAGATTATGTTGGAATGTTGGAAATGGCAATCGCATCATTGTCCTGGAAGGACCAGTGGATTAAGGGATTAGTGGGGTTTAAGCTGCATAATCATTCTCCTACCGCAAGATGACAACTTAAAAGTAGCGATCCGATCCGTGATGGTTGCCGGGATCTTAGTGTGATTAATACAAGGATAAGCGATGAGGAAAAAGAATAGATTCTCGAGGATTCCTATTTCCCGCTTGGTCGTGATGACTATGTAGTATGGATGGCGGCGAATGATGGACGTTATATAGTCAAATCCGGGTATGCATTGCTAGAGAGTGTGTGGAACATATCCTAATTAGAGACCCGAGTATGTCCTTCTTTGTGCCTAAGGTCCTATGGAAAAATATTTGGAAGGTGACAGTTCCTACGAAGGTTCATCATTTTCTATGGAGAATTGGGGTAGGAGCTATTGTGACAAAGTGTGCCTTGTTTAGAAGAAAATGTGGTCAAAACTCGTTGTGCCCGATATGCTTAAGTGAACCCGAAACTCGGAACATTTGTTATTCTTGTGCCCATGGACCAAGTTGTGTTGGTTTGGTTGCCCACTAGGGATTAAATTTAGTAGATAGGGTATGAGGAGGTGTGAGGAATGACTATGTGATATTCAGTGGGGAATGATCTACTGGGAAATTTTGAGAAATTAGTGTTTGCAATGATGTCTTTGGTGGATATGGAAGAAGTCTTTGTGAGTGGGTATTTTCTCGGTATTTGGCCCGATGCTAGAGAGGTGGTTCGCTAGGTTGGTGCACGAGTTGAGGAATTTTGGGGCTCCAAGAAACAAGTGGAGAACGTATCCAAGAAAATATTTGCAACTAACCTAAGCCGCCATGTGAAGTGGGTTGCACCATCTACTGGAGTGATCAAGATAAATGTGAACGGGGCATTTTGACCAGATACTAGAGAGGCAGGTGTGGGGGTGGTTTGCGGGAATTCCATGGTTGAATTCATAGGTGGACGTGGGAAGTCTATACGTGCCGAGTCCCCATTCATGGCTAAATGCGCGGCATTCTTGGAGGTCATTAGACTTAGAGGTAAATTCCCGACTCTTGTATAGTCTTTGAAACTGATTGTGAAACTTTATATAAGGCGATAGACAATAAATCCTTCATTGGCTATGAATGGCAATCTTGGGACTTACCGAGGGAGATTCTACGCGATCTAGAGTCAATGGATGGAATCTCACTTTCCCTTGTAGCTCATCGGGAAATAGAGCTACAGATTATCTTGCAGTGAACGCGGCAAAGAAGATGAACCAAAGATGATTGGTTAGTGTCACCTACATCTTCTTTAAGCAACATTTTACTTTGTGACTCAAGATTAGCTAAGGATCGCTGTGGTAGTCCTTTGATGAAGGCTAATAGAACTGGTATAAGCTAACCGATGTGGTTGTTGTATATGAATAGTAGCTATAATTCTTTGATTAGGTTTATTTTTTTATAGCTGTTTTACGAGCGTTTCTTTAGCTTCGGCTATTAGTGTTTGTAATACTTGATTTTTGGTGGTAATAAAATTGACTTTTTGGGCAGAAAAAAAACTGCAAAATTAAACATACCCAAATTTCATCTTGGTAGCGTGAAAAGATTCTTTCCTCCCTTGATAGTTTTTCCTAAAGGTTCTAAAAGATTCCTTTTCCCTTGTTCCTGAATAGCAATAAAATATTCAGCTTTCCCTTATTTATTCAAATGGACCTTATATACCTAATCCCTTGTATAGCTATCCTAAAATGTATACTCGCTTGTGTACTATTTATAAGCAGTTTTCTTTTTCTTCGGTTGGTTCTCTGCTTTTTTTTTTTTTTTTTTTTAAAACTTTTTAAAAGTGTTTTTAACGAAGAAGATGAAATAGGTATGTAAGAAGAGTTTTATTTCGATTTGTAGAAAAATAACTTTTGAAACTATGGTTTGATTGTTTCCCTATTAAATACATATCTTTAAATTAATGAACCAATAATTATCTTTTATTTAATCATTTGTTACTCATCAGCTAACATATTTTCTACTCATTCTCTCTCCTATATTTTCTACTAATTTTACCGCAAGTTCGTTTTACACAATTAGGCTAGTTGTTGCTTATAAAAATGATCGAGGTAATATTAAATAGGATTAAAGTTAGAAGATTATGAAAATTTTTAAGACAAAGTTTTGGAAATTGACATATTTGTGTTTTATAAATTTTTGACCAATCTAAAATAATGTAAATAAGTAATATCTATTTATTTTTGGTATATTTATTCTGAAAATATTTTAATTTATATATTTTTATTTTAGAAAAAATCTAAAAAAGAAAGACGCAATTCTCCTTTGACAACGGGGGAAGTTTTTTTTTTTCCCACCCATTAGATTTTACTATTCAGTTATTTATTGTTGTTTACTGTATGTGCTCTCAACCTAAAATATATTATATTGAGAATTAAATAGCATTAAGCTTAGTGCAAGTTTGGAAAACAATGAAACCATGGTTTCGAAGTCCTTTTCCACAAGCCGATATAAAACTCATCTCGTATATTTATCTCGTAAATTGTAAAAATACTTCTAAAAACTATAACAAACATACACTTAGAAAGTTATTAAATTTTGAGATAAATAATGGAATTTTATGTTTTTAGGCTACTCCTCTAATCCTAGTTATAAGTCACTTCTTGCATATTTTACACCGACAAAGAAAAATTTCAAAATTAATTAAGTATTCCTTAAAATTGAATAGATTTTTTAACTTTAATTTATCTCTATTCAATATATATTATACCCATAAAATAAAATCAATACAATACAATACAATAATAAATGAAAAATATTTAGCTGCAAATTGCACCTAAAGAGTATATTCTGGAGAGAATCACATTAAGTAACAACCAACATAAATAATAATTAAAGAGTCGCGGCAAATTTTTTAATTACTAATTCAAAACTCCAAAGGACTTGAGTGATAGAGTTTCTAAATATACGATTGCTAGTTTGCCCTTGTAAATTTGAAACAAAAGGGATATCAGTAGCAAACTTTATGGTTTGAGGTCCCTTTTAGTTATACTGTACATAATCATTCTGGGATTGTCATATTTCTCATTCTTTTTATAAAACATTATTAACATTATTTTTATGGAAATTAAAACAACAAAGAATATTTATTTCCTTGATAGTGCTCATTGATAAAGCATGAATATAATTCCCAAGACACTAGTACTATGCTTGTTTGGCATCACTTTTAGACAAATCACGATTGAAAAGTTATTTTTAAAGGATTCAATCATTATTCCAACCAATCACAATGAAATTTGATTATATGGTTTTTGTTGTACAACGTATAAGTCAAACAATGACATCACATATCATATTACCATAATAGTGTTTATTTAGGTTAGCGGTAAAAGAAGTGACTTATTTTCTATTTGACTTTTTGTAAAAGTAAGATATGATAAAAGTCAAATTGTAATTGTGATTTGTGTTTGGATTGATGGTGGTAAAAATGAATTTTTCTAAATGAAAACGTGTTTGAGTTATTATTTGAAAAGTCAGTAGAGATAGAAAATGACTAAAAGAGCATGAATCTTATTAAATATTTCACATATTAATATTAGTTATATATATATTGTGATAATTGAAGATAAGAATTTAAATTTAAATTTAAAACTGAAAAAATGTTAAATAATTATTAAAAAATTAATAAACAATAAAGTCCTTAATTAAATATATTTAATGGATAAAATTGTATATAAATTATAATGCATACAAATATTTTTTTATAGGTTGACACTAAATAATATTACATTATTAATTAGATCACTTATTAGCTAACACAAACATATATAAACCCAGTCTAAATAATAGCTAAATGAAATGTCATATTCATAAAAAGTACACGCAATAAATTGTGGTGGATGACTGGCAAAAATTATACCCAGCGAAAACTATACCAGTGCGGAAGCTATGTAATTAAAAAAAAAAAAAAAGATTGTGTTCCAAGTTTAAACGGAGAAGTTACGTAATTAAAAAGAAAAGAAAAAATCGCTAGAGGCAAATAGGCCCCAAAGCTGCATCTTTCAAGTGTTTGTTATCTTCATATGACTTATTTAGGCATAAATCTTAGGAAAAATCTCCCTCAGGATTCAAAGTTACTAAAATATTGTCAAAAAGGTCCAAAAAAGTCATATATTAGAAAATACCCTAGGTTCTTTTACGGTTTATTTCGAAACGTTGTACTTATATAGTTATTAACGTGTACTAATATAGTTGTTAACTTACTCGATTTAGTTATTAAAATATAGTTGTTAATGTATACTGATTTAATTGTTAATGTTTCTAAAATAATACCAAAAAGACATGTGACTTTTCTAAGCCTTTTTGACAATATTTTGGTTATTTGGACTCTAAGGGGATTTTCCCTAAATCTTATCCGGGTTTGTATAATATATAGGGTTAAGGTGCGATTTGACCAATAAACTATTGGCTCAGGAGCGTCCAACACAATTAACTATTAAGTGGACCAAAAAGAAAGAGTTAAATTGTAACATCCCAATTTGAGCCAATATTTTTTTTTCAATCGAGTAGAGCATTGGAGCGAAAGAGTAAGCGATTTCCATTCAAACAATAACCGAGTGTAACATAGTATTGATACAGTATTCTATTGTTCTCATAGGTAAATACGGAAAACGATAAAGTGACATCTCCGTCTAAGGGCTCACTCGTGCTACATGCCCTCCAACCATGAGCCTACTCGTGCAGCTTGCCCTGATCTCCAATCCTTAGTCCTTCTGACCCTGAAGCTATAGCTGAGATTCAATTTACCGCATTGAATCTCAGGTAACGGTTAACCTTGTGCTCAAATAAAACAGTATACGGATGACAGATATTCATGACATAACAGCAATGATCAATATAATGACAGTACATAAGCGTAAAGCAGTATGTAAGTCCCATAAAGTGCCTGCACTATTCACCAGTGCCACGATGTACGGTCGTGTCCTCAGCGCTAGGAAAACTCTAACGGTATCATTAAGTCTATAACCCGTGTGAAACTGTATGTATAATCGGTAACCCTGAACAGAGTCTCTAACCGTGAATGTATCTCGGTGACCCCTAATAGAATCTCTATCCGTGAATGTACCTATCACATATATGTATATGAGCAGCACTAGATTAGTGTTATAGTACGCGAACGTACCTTCGTTGACGGCGTTAGGTACTTCTGGCGGAAAACATACTTTTTACGAAAAAACGTGAAAACGTCCAACAGCGGCACGTTGGGCAGCGTAACGGCAGCAGATCAGAGTTTCTGATATCCTATAAGAGTAATATCACTTCCATTAGTGATTTGGCATTATAACTGGCATTTTAGGTAAAAATTACCATTTTGCCCCTATACCCCTAATTGGCGGAATTTTGCCAGCACTTCGTTACTTTGGCTCCGTTTTTCCCAAAATTTCGCCAGAACTTTGACCCAATCATAATTTTTGAAATTCTAAACTAAAATAGCCCTATCATATGATATCTAATCATACTTGAAAAATTAAAGGCTATTCTAACATTACTACTCTAACTATTGAAAGAACTACGGAAACTAAAAGCTCGGTACCGAAAAACTTACCCAGAGCTTCGCTGCAGATTTCCCCGGACTTCTTCCCCAGAGCTTCTCTCTCTAAATTTCGGCTTACTTCTAGTGAGAAGTGGTGTGGAGAATTATGAAGTGAAGAGGGGTATTTATAGAAATCCAGGATGGCATTTCGGTAGTTAATTCAAACTTTACCAGAACGAACACCGACCGCCGGATCGCACTTCGCCAAATGTCGCGATCCTCACCGGGACACTTGTCCATTTCGTCCTTGAGCCCTTAGGTGGCATGTTGTGACATCATCCATGATGATGTCACATGGTACTTTCTGCTCCTGGCCGGATAAAATTTCCCCGATCGTCTCCGTTTCGCGTAATCTGGAAATCTCAAAATTCTGGATTTACAACTTTGAAGACATTTTCTCACTCATTAGAAATGTTCAAGTTAACCTAAATTTTGATTCCATATAGGGCTCCAACTGTCAGTCCGAAGTTCCTCGAAAACGTGTCCATACGGTCCTAATTAAACTCGTTTTCGAATCTTCATCCTCACGGATAATAATTCACTGATTCCAAATATGTCCAGATAATTTCAAACTCATTCCTAGATGTTGAGTTAGAATTTATTTTCTTCAGATCCAAAAATGTGCCTATCTGCATTTTTCCCTATTTTGTTTTATTAGGAAAAAGCACAATCGGCTTCAGAATAACTTCCGGAAAAGCCTAACGGAAGATAAAAATCCACTGATCAATATTTTACCTTGACTTTGGAAAACCTATTCCTAGATCTCTAGATAGGATCCGTTTCCTAATTATTTGATTACTATTCACTAAATTTAATTTTATAATATAATATTGCAACTTGTTATAAAAATCTTAGATATTATTTGCTTGTTCCTATCTTCATTTTGCAAGCAAAATTTCAGCTGCCCCTTAATTATAATTAATAAATATTTATTTTTTAATTAATTATCTACTTATTTAATTTTTCCCAAAAATTCCACAAAAATCCCTAATTGGCTCATTCTTGTATTTAGGCTTAAAAATACCTAAACTCAACTATTTTTCTCCCAAATTTCCAATTAATTAAAAAAATATGTTTTTACTAATTTTAAGCCAAAAACCACTAATTTTAGGGTTTCATATAATTATTCATGAATCTCCTTTGCCTATACTTAAGTAATTAGCCAATAATTACTCAATTGCCTTTATCAATAGTTGATAATTTTTTTAATTAGAATACCTCATTACCTTCATACTCTTGCATTAACATTAGAATTTTCATGCCTCTTGCATTATTTTAGAAATTACAAGGGTATTTTGGTCATTTCATTACTTTTTGAACATTCTTATACAATTTCTCCATGTTCATAATTTATTAAATTACCATAATTAGAGATAATATAGTCTCATAATTCACTTGGTCATTTTACTGCACTTTAGGATTTTCCACAATTTTTCTAAGTCATTTGTGTCCCTTAGGGGCATTTTCATCATTTTGGCACTTTGGCCCTTAAATTCTCTAATTTCCTAGAGATTTTCCTTAGAAAATAAAATAATCATAACTTAATATTTGATACCTTATATTCACCTATCTTCTATAGGTATAATTTTACCAAATCATGATATAGATTTTTAGGGTATTACATTTCTTCCCCCCTTAAACAAAATTTCGTCCTCGAAATTTGCACTCTACCACCTAAACTTTGTACTAACTAAACTCAGTCCTACTTGGGTTTTGGACTATACGCGTCGGATCTTCACTTTGTCTGCCAGCCGCCCTTCTTGGTAATCGGGAATTCGCCTCGGTTTGTCCACAAAGATCTTATCATTTCGTACTTTGATATATAATGTTTCCCCGTGGTTCCCACACACCGCGGTTAACACTACAAATACCAAAATGGATACCAAAAATGTTCCCATGGTTCCCATACACCATGATAACATAAGATATCTCTTACTTAATGACATGATCACGGTCGAATATAACTTAAGAAAAACGTTATGGAAGTCTAACCATGTTTGGGAATAAGGCTATCTAATAGCGACTGGTTTGTTTTCAACGAATACTTGAATGATCTCCCGAAATGATCTCATGAAATGCGAATTATATTATACGCAACTTGGTTCAAAACAAGCTTTGCAAGCTAAAAGCTCACACCTAATGGTGTAGCTACTACATATGTATGCATCCCAAAAGGATCCGTACACGTATCAAAAGTATTTGATCGGTCTAACACCCGAATTGGTTTACAACTAACATGAATTTTTACTAGTTGATAGTATCTCGGACTATTCACGAGGATTCGCCACCTCCGTATTGGTTAGCGCAAAGATTCGTCCCGAGTTACGTAGTCTTGTCTCAACAGCCTTCTCGGGGCAGGTTCCGAGTGATGTGTCCCGTCTTCTGACATTTGTAGCAAATTCGTTTTCCATCGCAGTTGACTCCTGGATGGTACTTCTTGCACTTTGGACAAGACTGAGATTCCGCCAGCCTGGGATAGTTTTGTTGCTCAGTTTGGACTGGCCTCTTGTTTCCACCACCGGAGTTGCTCCAGGGCAACTTCCTCTTTTGTGAAAAGTTTCCACGGTTGGATCCACTACGACCGGCATTGTTACCTTCTGGCCTCGGAATTTGCGCAGTTCCTTCAAGTTGCGCTCGGTCAATCTGCGAGGATTCCACGGCTTGGGCCATTTTAGGAAATTGCTTGAGATACTAGCCTTGCCCTTATGTCATACTTCAGCCCGGTCACTAGTCGGTTCACTTTCCGGCTCTCATTCACGTGGCTTTTTAGATATGATGAATAACGAGACGAGTTGGTGAAACAGGCGAAGTGTCGTCGAATGATTCTTCATTTCCTTCTTGGATCAGCAGAAATTCTTCTTCCTTAATCACTGGATTGAGGAGGGAAATATTGATCGTTGAACTGTTCTAAGAACATTTCCCAAGTAATGTGGGCTTGGCGGGGTCGTGAAACGCTCTTCCACCATCTATGGGCATCACCTTCAAGCTTGTAGATTGCTAGCCGAGCCTTCCGATTTCCGGGCACTCAATGACTTCAAAAATATTCTCAGACTTAGGAGCCAATCCTCAGCTAATTCACCCTTTCCCCGGAAACCGAGTGGCTTAAGTTTGCAGAACTGGTTAACCCAGTTTTCCGTGGTTCTCTCTCTTTGTTTGCGTCTGGGTGGTGATTGGGATCTCTCAGACCCCTCGGCCTCTTCATCATTTTCTTCATTTTGGTTGTCATCATACTCTTCTTCGTCATCATTGTTGTTATTTTCCTCATTTTCTCGTTCCTCCTCGTGTTGCCGTGCTTCCAACTGTCTTTGTGCTTCTTCATCTTGTTGATTCTGTCTTGCCAAGAGGGCATCAATTAGAGCTCTTTGCTCCTGTAAGGTTCTACGCATTTCTTCAATCTCGTCATGTCCTGGTTGATTTGGTACTTGGTTTCGTTCAACCTGAGGCTGTCTGCCTCCTCTTCTACCTCGGCCTCGACCTCTGCCTCGGCCTCTGGGAGCTCCAGCTCCTCTTAAGATTGCCATGTCTGGTTCTTTTCACCTTCATGAGGGAAAACGTTAGATGAGGAGTACAACGATGATCATATCATAATTTCTATCGTACTTTATATCTATACTACTAACGAATAGACACCCGCAACATGTCCTTCGTTCAACGGTATAAGAGCACATAATACAAGCATCTCCCAAACAGCGTATCTCCGGCGGTACATAGGCCCTGCAGGCGTACCCTAGCAGCACCTAGGCCCCATGAAGCATATCCCGACAGCACCTAGGCCTTCGAAACGTACCCGGTGGCACCTGGGCCACGAACAAGCATATCCCAATACGCAACAACCATAACAACAGTACATAAACATACAATACACATAGCACATACACGCATACCATAAATATCAGAGTTAGGGTTACTAGTACGCGAACGTACCTTCGTTAACGATATTCCAGGTATCCTATAAGGACAATAGCGTATTTGTTACTAAACAATCATCATAACAGTCATTTTAGTCAAAAATGACCATTTTACCTTGACTCCCTAATCGGCGGAATTTCGCCAGAGCTTCGTTACTTTGACTCTAATCTTCCAAAATCTTGACATATCTCTATCTCCATCATAATTTTTGAAATATATATCATATTTAACCCTAAAACATGATATTTACAATATCTTTGGAAGATTAAAGATCAAAACAACATCTACCCTAGAACTTCAAGAACTACCATTGGTGAGTTTGCAATGAAATGAATGGCCTATTTATAGGAAAAGTCTATGGCATTTTGGTAGTTCCTTTGAACTTCTTCCTGCTCGATTCTTGACCGTCGATCTAACTTAGTGAAGAAGTTTTGATCTCATCCATCCATCCTTTTCTCTTTCCTCCATATGACATCACCCCATGATGTCGCCCATGTGCTTTGATGATGTCATCCATGTGCTTTATGGAGGTTCTACCGATAAAGTTTCTGTTCGGTGTTCTAATCGCGTAATCTTAGAAAATCTCAAAATTCATCGATGTGGTCTTGAAGGTCTCTCTTCCCTCTTGTGAAATATGTGGATTAATAAATTGAGTAAATACCCTTTTTGGTCCTGAAATAACACGCGCTACCCATTTTGGTCCACGAGTAAAAAAATGTCATTTTAGTCCTTAAACGATAAAAAAAAGGTCCCTTTTAGTCATTTTAATCCCTCACAAATTCCCAAAATCATTTTTAGTCCCTAAAAGGGCCAGAAATGACATTTTTTACTCAAGAACCAAAATGGGTAGAACGTGTTTTTCCAGAGGACCTAAAAGGTATTTACTCTTGATATTTCCTCTTATATTATTATTATATAACCACTTGCACAATTTTCTCTTCTTTCTCTTCAATATTTTCGGCTGCCCCCTCCCCCACATATTGACTTTTCAACTTTGATTTATCTTATTAATCCATGCTTTAAGTAGTTAATTAGGGAGTTATCTTATTGATCAATCCTTTCTTGGTCAATTAAGCCTTAGGGATTTTATGTAATTCACCTTATATACTTCTTAATTATGCCAAATTACTTGGCAATATTCTTTATACTAATCTTGACCCTCCATTGGTCATTAATCCCAATTTAGGGGTTTTAAATAATTAACTTTGAATATCTCCTTTATTCATATCTAAACAATTAGCCATTAATTATTTATCTAATCACTGAATAATTGTTGATAATTTTCTTAATTAGGATTAATCATTATCTCACAACTATTTTACTGACATTGGTATTTTATGTCCCATGTAAAATATTAAAAATCATTGAGTCACTTATGTTCCCCAAAATAATATTAATTTTTGCCTCATTATTTTCCAAGGAAATTAATCCCAAAAATTCCCTAAATTAGAGACAACATACTCTCTAATTTTTAATAAATATTTTATTGCCTCTAGGATTTATCATAGTATTTTACGACTCATACGGCATTTAGGGCTTGTTTGGCACTATATCTCTTCTATTTTCAATAGAAACAGCCCTAGAAATAATACCAAATTCTGAGACCACATATTCAGCTATTTCCAATAGGTATTATTCACCAAATTATGATACTTATCATAAGTGGGATTTTTAGGGTATTACAATGGTGCTCGGCGAGAGGAAATTCCGTGCTCGAGCAAGAACGGTTTTTCAGCTACTCTGTTCAGCTCTATTTCTGGCGACCTTTGGTATTTCAACGATATCTCTCAAACCAGAAGTCCGATTGAGGTGAAACCAATTTTTTTGGAAACTAGACTTCCAATGCGTCATTTTGACATAATGTTCAAGTACAAAGGAGGTCAAATGAGAGAGCTATGAATTTTAGAAGATGACAGTGAAATCAACGTCACACAGCAGACCAAGCTTCAGTAATTTGAGTGTATCTCCCACATTACAAATCCAATTGAGGTGAAATCGGTGGCATAGGAGACTAGACTCAAAGGGATTTCCATAAATATTTGAACCAACCAAAACAGATTTCAGACCAGGGAGATATGGCCCTCAAAAGTGGACGGGCAGTTCAGAATGTTGTAAAAAACGTTGGTCAAGGTACACCTCCAATCATCTGATGATAATGGACGAAATACAATGAGTTTGGAGCTGATTCTTCTTGCATTAGAAAGAAGACTTGACGAGCTTTGTATTAGAGAGTATTATACTTATTCGCATATGATCAGAATGCTCAAAGACAGAAGCTTACTCGAGCAGAATATTTGGCATGCCCGAGCATCATCGAGCCAAAAGCAAGAATTTGCGAATTGAAGAGTCATGCCCGAGTAGAGTAAAGGCATGTGCTCGAGCAGAGGTAAAATCATGCTCGAGCAGCATCACTGAAATAACACAATTTCGCCTCTGCCTGAGGCTTGCTCGAGCAAGCATAAAGGCATGCTCGAGCATCGGCGAGGAATCTGTTTTGTTTTAAAAGCTTGCTCGAGCAACGAAAAGCCCTTGCTCGAGCATCAACGATTTGAACAGAGTTTCGATACGCTATATCTCCGATTATCTCTAATTTATTTCCTTTGATTACCTTATCATTATTACTAATCATATCCAGACTTATTTAAATACATATTTCATCATTCCATTTAAATGAGTTACAGGTAACAACCCTTGATTGACGGAACAGAAAATCAGAAGATCGATTTCACGCGTCAACGAACAAAGCAACGGTCAAGAAGATGAAATCCTTCGATTTGGAAATATTTGACACACCATTACTCGAGTGATTCCTGCACAAATAAAGGGAAGACACTAAATGATGCAACGGTCATGAACCTTCAATGCGAGCAAAAGTTGGAAATCGAAAAGGCCGTGAGTCTCAACGACTATCTTCAAAATCACTCAACGGCATAAGAGACCTTATAAAAGCCCATCCGATTCAATTCAACAACAGCCTAGAAGAATACAAGATATAAATTACATGGTCAACTACTTCAATTATCTTTAGTATCTTCGGATACCTATAGCACTTCAGTGTTCATATTTTATTCACTCGTGAGGAGTTGTTAAACACCTTCATTATTTCAGTTGTTCAAACTTAAGGTTGTGGAACCTTAAGTAAAGTTGTACAATTACAACTTGTAAGGGGAGTGAGTCCGAGTGCGAAAGGATCATCCTAAGTTACGAGTGGGTAATTGTACTTGTGTTTGAAGAGTTAGTGAAAATCTCAAGGTGTTATTGGGGACTGGACGAAGGTCAAAGTATTAGACCAAACCAAGATAAATCTCTTCCCTTACTCGGATATTTATTTTCAAGTGTATCTTGCGAAAAGTTTGTTAAGATCACCTATTCACCCCCTCTAGGTGATATTCCACCGTCACTATCTCCACCACCGTTGGTATATTTATCTTTTTGAATGAGCTCTTTCTACTCAATTGATGGTTATTAGATATGGGAAGAAGTTTATATTAAAACACGGAGGTTTAAAGTTTCAAAGTGGGACCGTATGTATAGTCGGTGGAGCATTTCTCTTTGGCATTCATTTTCCACTTGTTTTCTAGTCAATGTAGCAATGAATATCAAGGATATATAATAGTTGGTGGAGATTATCACTGTAAATTAAATTCCATAAGCACTCTTAAGCAATATATATGATGTTTCTTGTTTAATTTTGAAATCTATTGAACTTCGTGGTGATTTTTATCATTCCTTTGATCATTAACTTACTTCATTAATTTATCATATATAATATATTGTATTTCGATGGTGTACTAGAGTAATATTGCGGAAGTTAGCCGCATCCTTCATGGGCTTAATTGTGGAAAAGCACTTAATACCGTCACTCTCCCGAATCGCTTCACTCTCTCTTTGGAACATGGATTTGACCTCCAAGTATGAAATATGAATAAAACCTTATGTTTCCTTTTAAATACCTGAATTTCATTCATATATATATATATATATATATATATATATATATATATATATTGATTTGACCTCCAACTCACTAATTCTTTTTGTTTTCTTCTTCGATGTTAAATGTATTTTTTCCTAATGAGTGTTTAGGTTTTTACAACTCAATATCACATGATTGGGTCTTTCAAAGGAAATTTTAGAGATGTCATTTTTCTTTTGTTGATAACTTGAGTACCAATAAATATATATAAATTATACTTAAGCCTAGTCCTTTTAGACTCAACTTCTTCGATCTTATCCATTTCTTTCGGGCTTTCTCATTTCATGCGACAACGAACAATTGAGAGAACCTAGAATAGTTAGGGTTGGTCGATTCGAACTCTATTGCCCTTCCCACAAATGCTCCATTTTTGGATCAAAAGAGGGCTATCTTTGAAATGCTAAGACCAATTATCGATGCACTGGCACTTCAGAGTCAACATATTATGCTTGCAAGTAGGTTAATATGTGAGCCTAAACATATACCAATTGATTTCTCCATGACATATGAAAAGTCTTCAATGGTTTAATATACCTTTGCTGCAGGAAACATGGATGATGCCTTTTGCATTCTGTACTCGAGAGAAGACATTATGTGAATTTGCCGAAGTCGTTGATGGAGAATCGACTTAGTTTCTTAAAAGTTTTGCAATAAAATATAACATGGTCATTATAAGTCCAATCCTTGAGAGGATATTAATCATGGAGAGGTTATCCGGAATACTGCTGTTGTTATTGGAAATCATGGAAATATAATTGGGAAGCATCGTAAGGTAATTTACATATGCTTCTTGCTTTTATTTGTGTAAAATATTAGGGTTAAGGTGCAAATTTATCCCAAAAGTTTTTGCTAAAGAGCAATGTTACCCTGATTTTTTTAGATTCAATGTTGTTCCGTAGTATTAAAATAGAGCAATGTTGCCCTTATCATTAAAAAGTTAACGGTCAACTTTAATTTTTTAACGGTCAAAGTTAGTTTTTAACGGTATAAGGCAATATTGGTACGTTTTGAAACTTTTGGGGTAAATTTGCACATTAACTCAATATTATGAGTTCCTAACTTTCAAAAACGGATAATTGTGCGGCTTTGGGTAGAACCATATACCAAGAGTTGGGGACTTCAATGAGAGCACATATTATATGGAAGGAAATACTGGCCACGTGGTATTTGAAACAGCATACGGGAAGATTGCTATTAATATATGTTATGGTAGGCACCATCCTTTAAATTGGTTAGCCTTTGGCTTGAATGGTGCAGAGATTGTTTTCAACCCTTCTGCAACTGTTGGTGAACTCAGTGAGCCTATGTGGCCAATAGAGGTTAGTTTCTTCATATTCATAATTCAATGGCAGAAAAATGTTAAACTCTGAACAAAATCGATTCTGATGTGCATAGAGATCATTTTTTTGGTTTGATTGGGCACTATTTTGATCGTTTGTACTTTGTACCTATGATTTAATGCTGATATTGTTCTTTCTAGTCAATGTAGCAATGAATATAAAGGATGTATAATAGTTGGTGGAGATTGTCACCGTAAATTAAATTCCTTAAGCACTCTTAAGCAATATATATGATGTTGCTTGTTTAATTTTGAAATCTATTGAACCGCATGATGATTTTTATCATTCCTTTGATCATTAACTTACTTCATTACTTTATCACATATAGATATACTGTCTTTCCGATAGTGTATTAGAGTAATATTGCATGAATTTAGTCGCATCCTTCATGGGCTTAATTGTGGAAAACCACTTAATCTGTCACTCTCCCGAATCTGCTGCAACTCTCTCTATGGAACATGGATTTGACCTCCAAGTATGAAATATTAATAAAACCTTATGTTTCCTTTTATATATATATATATATATATATATATATATATATATATTGATTTGACCTCCAACTCACTAATTCTTTTGTTTTCTTCTTCGATGTTAAATGTATTTTTTTCCTAATGAGTGTTTAGTTTTGTACAACTCAATATCACATGATTGGGTCTTTCAAAGAAAATTTTAGAGATGTCATTTTTCTTTTGTTGATAACTTGAGTACCAATAAATATATATAAATTATACTTAAGCCTAGTCCTTTTAGACTCAACTTCTTCGATCTTATCGATTTCTTTCGGGCTTTCTCATTTCATGCGACAACGAACAATTGAGAGAACCTAGAATAGTTAGGGTTGGTCTCGATTCGAACTCTATTGCCCTTCCCACAAATGCTCCATTTTTGGATCAAAAGAGGGCTATCTTTGAAAAGCTAAGACCAATTATCGATGCAGCTGGCGCTTCAGAGTCAACATATTATGCTTGCAAGTAGGTTAATATGTGAGCCTAAACATATACCAATTGATTTCTCCATGACATATGAAAAGTCTTCAATGGTTTAATATACCTTTCTTGCAGAAACATGGATGATGCCTTTTGCATTCGTACTCGAGAGAAGACATTATGTGAATTTGCCGAAGTCGTTGATGCGAATCAACTCGGTTTCTTAAAGTTTTGCAATAAAATATAACATGGTCATTATAAGTCCAATCCTTGAGAGGGATATTAATCATGGAGAGGTTATACGGAATACTCTTTGTTGTTATTGGAAATCATGGGAATATAATTGTAAAGCATCATAAGGTAATTTACATAAGCTTCTTGCTTTTGTTTGTGCACAATATTAGGGTTAAGGTGCAAATTTATTCCAAATGTTTTTGCTGAAAAACAATGTTACCCTGAATTTTTAGGTTCAATGTTTTTCCGGAAGTACTAAAATGGAGCAATGTTGTGGTCAACGTTAATTTTTTAATGGTCAAAGTTAGTTTTTTAACAGTATAGGGCAACATTGCTACATTTTGAAACTTCTGGAACAAATTTGCACATTAACTCAAAATATTATGAGTTCCTGACTTTCAAAAACAGATAAATGTGCAAAGTTGGGCAGAACCATATACCAAGAGTTGGGGACTTCAATGAGAGCACATATTATATGGAAGGAAATACTGGCCACGTGGTATTTGAAACAGCATACGGGAAGATTGCTATTAATATATGTTATGGTAGGCACCATCCTTTAAATTGGTTAGCCTTTGGCTTGAATGGTGCGAGATTGTTATCAACCCTTCTGCAACTGTTGGTGAACTCAGTGAGCCTATGTGGCCAATAGAGGTTAGTTTCTTCATATTCATAATTCAATGTCAGAAAAATGTTAAACTCTGAACAAAATCGATTCTGTTGTGAATATAGATAATTTTTTGGTTAGGTTGGGCACTATTTTGATCATTTGTACTTTGTACCTATGATTTAAGGCTGATATTGTTTTTATACTTAGAATCAAATTGGTTTTAATCTGTATTGATGTCATCTGTATTATGCTTTAATTATGAGAAAGCATTGGTAAATAGGTTCACCTTACTCCTAGTTTTAATCGACGAAGCATTGATACTCAAAAAAGAAGATACACCTGTTTCATATACATATCTGATATCATATGTGCATTTTACTTTATAATACACATCTTGCACCCCAGCACTGAAATTGCAGGTCTTTTTTGTCTGATATGTTTTGAAATATTTAAAAGAGTAAATACCCTTTTGGTCCCTGGAAAAACACGGATGCCTTTTTGGTCCCTGAAAAAATAAGTCACTTTTAGTCCCTAAAATGGAAAAATAAGGTCCCTTTTAGTCCTTTTGATCATTTTTTGCACATTTTAATCCTCGAAATTCCCAAAAAGGTCATTTTTAGTCCCTAAAAGGACCAAAATGACATTTCTTTTACTCGGGGACGAAAAGGGTCAAATTGTTGGGAAAATACCATTCCAAGCCCTGAACTTTAATCATGTTTTGTTTTTAGTCCATGTAGTTTATTTTCATGGTTTCTTATCCTTTTTATTTGCTCAATCTGAAACATCAGTCCCTTTATTTTGAGAAAATCTCGGAAGGACCATTAGCTTTTGCCCAAACTGTGTTAATTTTACCTAAAATGATTGTTCAAAACTCAACTGTTTTGTGCTGTTTCTTTTATCATATATTAATTTGTTTGTAAACATTTCTGCATCTCATTTATTATTATACCGATTAAACTCCCAGCATCTGGGTAACAGAGACTCTAATACTATGCCAAAACCATTTTACTTCAAAAAGCTTTGAGTTGTTAATAGTTCTGACTTGTAATTAGGTTTTTGTGTGTTATGATCTTTTCAGGCTCGTAATGTCGCGATAGCAAATATGATAGGAATGATAGGGACAATGTTAACGCCTCTGTTAGTTTACTCTAGACGTAAGAAGATAAGGAAGAGTAGTTATTAGGGGTAGTTGTTGCATGATTATCTATTCGGCGGTTATGTGTTAGGCGATTATGTAGTTATTTAGGCAAGTCTTCTTATATACATGTATTGTGTGTTTTAAGGATTATGAATGAAGTAATATTCCGAAAGGTGTTGTGTTGGTGGAGTTAATCTCTAACTCTAGATTCTTTTCTCTATTCCCTTTCCCTACTCTTAAATCCACTGATCCTATCAACTTGGTATCGAGCGGTTGATCCTTAAGCTTTGTCTGTTGTCATGGTGAACACAAGAAATTCTACATATGCGGGTAATTCACCAACACACTCGCATATGGACCCGAAAAACCCATCCGTGCCAATCCCAGAATGACCCCTGCTGTAATTATGATACAACAAGCCATGCGATCGCAACAGGACTCCAATCAACAATGTTTGACAACCATAATGACACAACTCAACATGATGAATTCAAAGATTAATGCTTTGAAGAAGCAAAAGGCTCCAATGATGCCACGGGAGAATCAAGTAACAACAATAAAGAACCATATGGAGATCACGAAGAAACCGATATGGATGCGCCATGGTGGAGTAAAAATCCCTTTAAGAGACCTTATTCAAAAGTTGAATTTCCAAAGTATGAGGGTGGTGATCCAAGAGGCTGGATTCTAAAGGCAGAAAAATATTTTAGATATTATCAAACACCCGAGGATTTAAAGATTGATGTTGTGGCAATGAATCTTGAAGGAGATGCGTTAGACACTTTCACGTGGGTATCATCGGGAAGAACGATAAGGTATTGGGAAGACTTGGTACAGATATTTCAAGAACAGTTTGGGCCTACCGAATTTCAAAATCCTGATGCATATCTTTGTAGCATCAAGCAAGTGTTGTCAGTAAATGAGTACAAGCAAGAATTTGTCCGACACCAAGCCCAGTTCGGGGGTGGCGAGAACACGCCTACGGGGGTATTTATCAACGGATTGAAGGATGAATTACAATTTGATGTAAAAATCCGGAAGCCTCGTATAGTCTACAAAGCGGTGAGTCTCGCTTTAGAATATGAGTCAAAGGCGCTGTCGCAATTCAAAATACCCAACGCACCGGCCAGCGTTTTAATAATACACGTGGCAACGAGTATAACAATCGAGAATACCGAACACGCCACGAAATCAATTCGGTTACTATAATGCCGATAATTCGGGATCGCATGCGTCTGCTGCTATTAACGGTTCGACGAATAAGCGATTCAATCCAAGCTCAAATTCTGTTCATCCGATCGGTTCGGCTTCATCCAACTCCCATCGAAATTTAAATTCACAAAATTTAAATTTCCCAAAGCAACTATCGGCACCCAACTGTGGGGAAAAATTCACACCTGGGCACCGATGTGCCACATCAGCAATACGCATTATGGATATCTCCGATGGAAGGGAAGATTTGGCAAAAGAAATTCAGGAGCAAGGATCGCAAAATGAGGAGTACTTTGCAGAAATCTCCTTACACGCCATTCTCGGCAATTCTTCATCTTCCACCTTGAAGGTACGCGGTACCATAAACAGCAAATCAGTCCTTATTCTAATTGACTGTGGTTCAACACAATTTTATTTCCAACCAAACTGTGAAAGATCTCCAATTACAACTCCATCCTCTTCCTTCTTTTGGTGTTCAAGTTGGTGATAATCGAAGGTCCCTTGTCAATCTCTTTGTAAGCAATTAGAGGTTAAAATCCAAGATGTCACCATTCAAGAGGACTTCTTCCCTTTTAACTTAGGGACGGTTGATATGGTACTAGGAGTCAAATGGTTGGCATCTCTGAACACAGTGGAGGCAAATTGGAACAAATTATTTATGATATTCTGGTATAAGGGGAAACGCTACAAATTTCAAGGAATTCCTCAGAAGGTGACATCTGCTTCTTTTCACAGTTATGTGTGTGATCAAATGATTCAACAATTTGATACATTAGAAGACATGCTCCAAACTTTCTCTTCTATGTTCAATGAACCTCAATCACTACCACCCTTTAGACAACATAGCCACTCCATACCACTTCTACCTACTGCCATACCACCAAATATTCGCCCATATAGGTACCCCTTCACACAGAAGGATAAAATTGAGAGGCAAGTGGCTGACTTACTCCAAAAAGGCTTCATACAGCCTAGTGTTAGCCCGTTTGCCAGTCCGGTTCTTCTGGTGCCGGAGATTCTGTGTGGATTACCGGGAACTTAACAAACTGACAATCCCTGATAAGTACCCTATACCCACCATTGATGAGTTGATTGATGAATTAAATGGCGCCAAATTTTTTTCAAAAATCGACCTACGTTCTGGCTATCATCAGATCAGAGTTTCTCCTCCAGATATACCCAAAACCGCATTCCGTACTCATTCAACCATTTTCCAACTCTTGCAGCAAAATGAATTCTATGCTAATCCCAAAAAATGTGACTTTTTGCAATTAAACATCTCCTTTTTGGGACACATCATTTCTGCTGAGGGTATGGCTGCTGATCCGGAAAAGGTGGCTGCCATTAATGATTGGCAATTACCTAAGGACATTCTTGAGCTACGGGATTTTGGGTCTCACCGGCTACTATAGGAGGTTTGTACAACACTATGGGCAGATTGCAAAACCCCTTGTAGATATGACTAAAAGGGATGCCTTTCAATGGAATACATATTCATTAGAGGCCTTTGAAAACCTCAAGGCAAAGATCGACCAAAGTTCCCATTTTGCACCTCCGGATTTCTCCAAACCATTCATTGTCGAATGTGATGCTTCTTCCACCGGTATTGGTGCAATTTTACAACAAGAGGGCCATCCAATCGCATATTACAGACAAAGGACTATCGGCCTTTCATCGGTAAATCTGTTTATGATAGAGAACTTTATGCCTTGGTGATGTCATTAGCTAAATGGAGACATTATCTCTTTGGGCGGCGATTTCTGGTCAGGCCGATCATTTTAGCCTTAAATATCTCCTGCAACAGCGCATAACAACACCAGCACAGCAGCGTCTCCTCTTGAAACTTCTCCCATTTGATTTCCACATCAGTTACAAACTGGGTGCCACTAATCAAGGAGCTGATACCTTATCGCGTTACCCTCATTCTGGAGAGTTCTTTCACTTGGTAATTCCGCATGCCTCTGATTTTTCTGATCTTATTTATTGCATCGGCATTACTTCACCCTCTTCCCATTCCCCAACACATTTGGGAAGATGTTTCTCTTGATTTCATTCTTGGTCTACCAAAATCTAGTGGTTTTGATGTCATTTTGGTAGTTGTGGACCGTTTCGGCAAGTATGCTCATTTCCTTGGCCTTACTAGACCATTTATTGCCAAATCGATCGGCCCTTTTTTGTAAAGAAGTTACTGCGCCTACATGGGACTCCTAAATCTATCATCTCGGATCGGGACCCCATTTTCCTAAGTTCTTTTGGCAAGAGTTTGTTTAAATTATCGAGCACAAGGCTTAAAATGAGTACATCATATCACCCACAAACGGATGGTCAAGCGAGGTGGTTAACCGATGTTTAGAAACCTATCTCTGTTGCTTTTGTCAAGACCACCGAAGCGATGGCATCTTTATCTACATTGGGCTGAATTTTCCTACAACACTTGGATTTCACACATCTACAGGTTATACACCCTTCAAAGTTGTTTATGGAAAGGATCCTCCAAATCTAGTGCCATACATTCAAGGATCTACTCCCATTGCAGAGTTAGAGGATTTCTTCAATGAAAGAGATGCTATATTGAATCTAATCAAGTCCAATCTATCGGTTGCATAGGATCATATGAAGACTCAAGCGGATACCTATCGGCGTCAACTAGAATTTCAACAAGGTGACTTGTTTTTTCTTAAGATACAGCCGTATCGCCAACATTCACTATCTGCAAAGAAGTTTACCAAGTTATCAGCCCGCTATTTTGGTCCTTACCCACATCACTGTCGCGTCGGAGCGGTTGCTTATGAGCTACAACTTCCTCGGGGACACGGTACATCCAGTCTTCCATGTCTCATTCTTTGAAACCAGCCCATGGATGTGATATTCCAAACAACGGATCGGCTTCTTCCAGTCCAACGAAAATTGGGAATTCAACCTTCAACCAGAACAAGTGCTATCCTCACGTGTTACCACAAACAAATGGACTTCCCAACATTGACCTACTTGATTAAATGGTGCAATGAGACTTCAAGAAGAGGCTAGGTGGGAACCTTATGACCGATTGCACTTCGGTTTCCTCAATTCATCCTTGAGGACAAGGCTACTTTTCTAGGGGAGGGTATTGATAGGAATGATAGGGACAATGTTAAGCGCCTCTGTTAGTTTACTCTAGATGTAAGAAGATAAGGAAGAGTAGTTATTAGGGTAGTTGTTACATGATTATCTATTCGGCGGTTATGTGTTAGGCGGTTATGTAGTTATTTAGGCAAGTCTTCTTATATACATGTGTTGTGTGTTTTAAGGATTATGAATGAAGTAATATTCCGGAAAGGTGTTGTGTTGGTGAGTTAATCTCTAACTCTAGATTCTTTTTCTATTCCCTTTCCCTACTCTTAAATCCGATCCTATCAAAATAGTTATTTTGTTGCTTCGATTAAGCTGTGTTGGCACCGAGATATTCCCGAATCCCTTTATACGGAAATGGAAAGCGGTGCATGCCGATTTTGGTCACTTTTATGGATCTAGTCATTTCTTTGCACTGAATGCTTCATGCACTCCATCCACTTTTGCGTAACCAGGATGGTTTGATAATTGCGACATGGACCTCAACTTATGCGAGCGGTATAAAGACAAGTGGGTTTTCCAAATGACGGCTCGTTATGATCTTTACGCGACTTGCTTGCTCGCTATGTCAAACCGGACTTTGAGCCTCAAGTCATCGGTGATCCTTTGTTGCATAAGAAGTCTTTGTAACTATCTCGTCTATCTATATAAATGTACAAAGGAATACGCAAAGTGCATTGCTTAAGAAGTCTTTGTAAGTATCTTGGATTGTCTCTATATAAATGTGAAAAAGGAATAAGCAAAGGGAAGAAAAGCATTTGGCATGTTTTAACTCATCGGGAGCCGAGTTTTTCAAACGAGGGGAGAATTTGTAAAATATGGAAGAAAGAAATGATGCGGCATCTCGCTTAGGTTTCATATTTGTTATTATTTCTAGGTTATTTGGATTTTTTGTTATTATTATTATTTTAAGACTCATATTATTCTTTAAGTAGTGCTAGGGATTTCAATTATGGTAGACTAGAGTTAAACGTTGAATTCTATAGCCAAAAAATAAAAGAACATTGAATCTCAATTTTGGCATTTTTTTCTTTTTTCCCTATGTTCTTTCTTCTCTCCTCTTTCTTCCCCTTCCTCCTTGTTTTAGATTAATTTCTTTGTTCAATAAAGTCATAAATGATTCTTTTTGTATGGTCAACCCCTCTCTTCTTTATGCCTCAATATTGTTAGGGAGTTGTGAATTCCAAATTTAAATCGACCTAAGCACATTTTTGCATATAATACGAGATTACCTTACAATTTATGATTTAGGTTAGTTGAGTGAACTGGATTCAATTAGCCAATGTGAATGAGATGGATCTCTAAACTAACTTTGTATTTACTTAGTAGGATAAAGCTTAAAAAATGAAAGAAAGAAAGAACATTATAAAATATGAGTAACTTTTGTATCTAGCAAAAACACCTCTTACTCTTTAGAGTATGTCGGTCGAAGAGTATTAGGAAAAGTCTCTATCAAATTCGTGATAAGGACCTTATACTCTACAAATTTTATATATCCAGAGTATCCGAACTTTGATTTAAGCCTTTATCTCTAATTAAATTTTTAACGAGGGACATTTTCCCAATTTTCTAGGAAAAAAAATCTTTGAAGTAAGGTGTTTATTATATATATATATATATATATATATATATATATATATATATATATATATATATATATATATATATAAACAACATATGACCTATGTTACGGACCTGTATTAAGCCCAATGGCGACAAGGCCCAACAACGGACCAGGCGTGGTACACCGGTCTCACCTACTATCCTGAAGGATCTCAACTGCCCCGGTAATATAGGAGCACCACCGCACATGGCAAGGCAGTTCGGATCATGGGCTGGAAGTCACGCTAGGCTGCTCCAGGTACGGTTCTACTCCCGAGCAGTGGCGCCGGCACCGTGGGGATTGGTAAATTTCGATTCCGTGACCAATGAGGGTTAACACCCAGTAGTACAAGCGAAGGCGGCAGGGAGATGGTTGGTGACTGGAACTAGTGCAAAAAGGGCTTTAAGACCGCCTCATTTGGAGCGGATAATCGACGCACCTGCCTTAAAGGTGTGACCGTGGCGCTTTGTAAATAAAAAGAACTTCTTAAACAATGAAGGGCTATAAGACCGCCTCATTTAGAGCGGATAAACGAAGCACCGGCCTTAATGGTGTGACCGGTGGCAGTTTGTAAATAAAAAGAACTTCTTACACAATGAAGGACGCCTCATTAAGACCGGACTAATTATCGACCTGGCCCTAAATATGTGACCTGTGGCATATTTGTAAATATAAAGAACTTCTTATTCGATCAATTTTTCATAGATCTTATCCGCACTGTTAAAATAACAACCGCCTTAAAAATGTTAATAAAAAAATTGAAATATCAAATACTTTTATGTAGAAATCTCATCAAGGCGTACTTATATTTTCTACACTCCAAAATAATACGGAAAAATATAAATATAAAGGTATTAAAGTTTTAAGACCGAACATATATAAAAGCCGGTCTTAAAACTTTGATTTTTAAGACCGAACTTAAAATTTGTCCTAGACTAAAGTTTAAATAAAAAGTAATAAATGTTAAGACCATAGTTACAGAATGACCGGCCTTAAAAGTTAGACTTTTAAGAACGGACCAAAAATTTGGCCTACTAAAGTTTGAATAAAAATTAATTAATTTTAAGACCTGACATATATAGAGATCGGTCTTAAAGGTTATCTTTTAAGACCGTATATGTGTATTTGTCCTGGCCTTAAAAATGAAGCGCCAAACGTTAACTTCACGCTAAGCTTTTGTCACTCTCACATTGTCACTCTCATACTCTCACCGAAGAACCCCGTTCACGTTGCGAAACCCTTCCTGTTCCATTACCTCTCTTCCTCGCCCGCGCACCGTTAGCCTCTCGTTACTCCCTCATTTTCTCGTGCATTCCTCTCTTACTGTCTTGAAAATGAACGGTGAAAACGATTCCACTCGTGTTCTTGAAACTCCAGATATCGGTTTGACCGGGAGGGTCTGACAAACGAACCCTCTTCATCTCACATTGAGCCTCTCGCCGCCGTGCACGCCGTGGTAGAAGCGGCACACGAATGATGGAAGTATCCCTTAGTCGGAATACCGGGACGAAGCTCGAGATTCATTTTGATGAAAATTTGCAACCTTTCTGGCCCTAATAAAAGCACATATACTAGTTTTGTTTCGCGCTCTAGTACGCAGCAAGGTTAGCATTTTGACCGATGAGTGGAAAATGTGGACCAAAAACAATAAAGGATCCTATGTGGGACACTATCCGGCTTACATTCACCGTCCCTGAGTCTGAGAAGTTCAAAGACTCAACATTGTCTTATTGTGCCGAGCGGTTCAGAAGTTTAAGACCTTTCTCGGCTAACACTTATATTTTTGCCGAGGAGAAGCCCGACCATCAACCCCGGGACAAGTACAAATTTATTGATGAACAAACTTGGCAACAATTTGTTCGTGTTTTGACCACTCCTCGAAGCTCGTGAGTTATATTTAGTTTTGTTTGCACTTTTGTTTGCTTATTAACCCGTGAGGATATGTGAATGTTATTGTGTACATCTAATCTCGTTAGTTAAATGGTTTGGTGTGTGAATAGAAGTATACATTTGCTGCCTTTGTCCCGCATGAGAGGAGCATGTCCTAGTTCCATGCAAGTTTGATATGTAAACCGTGTAATGGCCATGGTTAGACGTTGTCGTTAGTTAGTTAGTTATTCTAATATGTGTAGGAACCATTTATGATGAATGAATGAATTGACCGAGTTGGCAGCATTTCGCAACTCCCTTTCCTTTGGTTTTCCCAATTTCTTCTACAATGCTACATCTTCCTTAAGTAAAATGTTGAAACTTGATGAAGTGAATTTGACTAATGTTTGACGCTCATATCAAGCGTAAGTTCTCTAATTTCGTTAGTGACATGGCCGGAATTCATAATTGATATATAGTTGTTTTCAATCCCGATTCACGTAAAATAAGGGAAAAATATCGAGATTGGGAGAAAGAATGATTGCCCACACAGGCTTCTCGCGCGGATATGAAAAGGCCGAAAAGATTTGATGGCAACCAAACTAAGAGATTAGAAGATGAAGTCGAATCCAATCCTTCTACTTGTAGTTGACCACCCGCCATCTCCAATACGTCGCGAGGAGCTCGGTTGTATATTCGGCAAAGCCAAGCGGCGCCTACACGAGTGAAAAACTCGTGTAGTTGCCGAACGAATTGTAAGTATCGATATTGTTATTTTTTACTTACTAAACATGTTTCATCACTAAGCTTCTCGTTATCTCGTATCTTACAGAAGATCTTAAAAAGAAAGAGGCAGAGGGATCTTTTGCGCTGACGGAGGAATGATGTTCGACCGCCGCGACCGGAAACCGTATCACGCGGGCGTGTAAGGGGATTGGAGGACGGGTAGGCCTAAAGCAATACTTTGGTAAATCCAAACGCCACGTACAAAGTATGGTTACCCTGGAGGAGATGGATCGACGCCGCCAAATTAAGTGAGGAATCGCCGCGAAAGATGCTACATTGAGGATGTTTCAATCTGAGATGAGCAAGATGAAGGAGGAGATGGAGAAAATGAAGTTCCTCCCGAGCTCTCGCCGAGACCAGCCAGGATCCCTTGACACCTTCAACCGAACCTATGCAAAGCAGCAGAGCACTAGAGGGAGCCGCATTGTTGGACAATGAGTCGAGCAACCTTGTCATCTCGTATGTGGAGGATCGTGATGGTCATAGACAATTGGTTGCTAAAGGGACTGCCCACAACTTGGGATCAACTCGTACACCACGAACAAATGGTCGATGATGAAGTCGAGTGTCGCTGAAGAGGTGATCTTTGATGCACTGTCCTCTCCCAACCGATGAGTCAAGGTTGTGAGTGATGTCAAGGGAACCTTCATCTCTTGGCCGCTGAAGCTTGTAGATGTCTCTACTCCTCCTCAAGCTCCACCCTCCTCAAGCTCCACCCTCCTCAAGCTCCACCCTCCTCAAGTTCCATCCCCTACCGCTAACTTGACGGCCAAGGAAAAATAAAAGATTTGGTAGCCAAAAATGGTTTAAAGATAAATCGTGGCCTCGTCAATGAAGTAGTAGGCCTCCTCATCCTCAACCGCTTTAGTTGATAATGAAGATGTAGAGTCCATGCCGCTTCCTCGAGCCGAGGTTACTAGTGCATGTGTTCAACTATTTATGAAGTAAGTATCTTCTTCCTTGATTACATAATTGAAATGCACCGTTTAGACACACATATATACATATATACTAATTCCCTCATCGATGTCATTCTTGTAGGTGCATGCACGAGAAACTGGTTCAAGAGGCGAATTTCGGATTTTGGATTCTTGTGCCTGGCAGTATGCAAGCACAACACTACCTCTGGAATTGAGACAGAGTACATATCAAATAGGTTGTGTAAAGTGCAAAGAAAGGTGTACTTGTTTCCACACTCGGCTCTGCATACATATATACTTGTCTCGCAATTCACTTAATATAATTATGCTACATATATATATATCACCGAGTACTTTATCATCGTGAATTTTCAGCAACCACCGGCGCTTGGTCATCATGAACATGGAGTTGCATTATGTTATCTTCTTATGCTCCACTCACAACGATCCATCGACTACGTTGAAGCCGATGATCACCAAGTAAGAATGTCATTTTGATCGTCTTGTCTCGAAATCTCTTGTGAATTTTCAAAGAACATTACCGATAAATTTCTGATTTTGATGATAGTGCCATGAAGACCTTCCGTGTTGATGTAAAAAAGCGTGGTGCTCACCACGATCCTAAATGGCACAAAATTAAGGTTAGTACATAATTGGACATGACATAATTGCCTTCAAGTTGGTCAAGAAGCTATATATGCTCTTATATATATTTATTGTTATTTTTAGACCCGTCGGCAAACCGAACGATCGAACTTATGTGGCCCGTACGTCATGAAACACTTATATGATATTGTGACGAAGGGAAACACTAAAGTCACTTTAAGGGTAAGATGTTATGGTTGAATTCACCATCGATGGCTTAATGTTACATATGAAATATGCACATAATATGTTAATTTCGTTTCGTCTTTGATGTTACGTAGGTTTGCCCGTGAAGAGCCATTTGATGATGATGAAATCGAGCACATACGCGAGGTTTTTTGTGAATATCTCGTATAAACTAGTCTTAGAAAATCCAAGTCAAGACAATAATTAATGTCCTAAATTAATTCATTTGTAAATAATATATGATGTCGTAGCAACAATAGCCTTCTCGTACATATGTTTATTTTTTCGACTAGCTAATTAATTCATTTGTAAATATAGCAATGTAATTCAATAATAAATTTGTTTATTTTTTCGAACAATTTGTGTGTGTCCATTTTGGGTTTCTGGATGAATGGGATGGTGGATAAAGCTATTTAGTGCTTGAAATTTGAGGTACAAAGTGATGTTGAAAATGAGCCGATGAGGCTCAAAAGTATTCGCGACTTTTAGGACCGTATATTTTTTAAAAGTGCGGTCCTAAAGGTTCGTCCATTTTAAGACCGTATATTTAACAAATATCCGGTCCTAAAAGTCTTCGTCTAATTCTAAAAATTTGGGTAGAGACTTTTAGGACCGTATATTTGTTAAAAGTACGGTCCTAAAGGTTCGTCCATTTTAAGACCGTATATTTAACAAATATCCGGTCCTAAAAGTCTTCGTCTAATTCTAAAAATTTGGGTAGAGACTTTTAGGACCGTATATTTGTTAAAAGTACGGTCCTAAAAGTATAGAAAATATACGGCTAAATTATTAGGACCGTTTATTTGTTAGTAGTCGTCTTAAAAGTCTTCATTTTATTTAATAGATTGCCGAAACCTTTAGGACCGTATATTTGTTAGTTGTCCGCTCCTAACTTTAAATTTTAAAATAAGGCTTAATTTTTAGGACCGAGGATTTATTATACGTCCGGTCCTAATATTCTTCATTTAAATAGAGTTGGTGACTCGATTTTTAGACATATCGTTAGGATTCAAGGCAACCATGTTTCTAAGAACATAAAGTTAAAGACAAACAAGGAAGGCGATTGGGAAATAAAAATTTTATTTAATAATTTTTTTTTCTCGCCGCCTCATAAGGCAAAGCAGACAAAAAAAAACTTAAAATTCTAATCCTCCCCATCGTTGTCTGAGGGGAGGGAATGGCCTGAGACGTCGTCATCGAGGTATGGTACTCAACGTCATTGGCGCGAGTACCGCTTTCACCTTGTTGTTGACGGCGTGATAGACCTGAAACAGCTTGCCCAAGCTTCGGTCTATATGATCGACGCGGCTATCAGTGCTCCAAAGATTCGCCGAAGTTCGGCCGAGGCAACGGAGGAGGATATGGAGGTGCCTCGTGATTTCGCCTGTAAGGAGGACTCGTCGTGGTGGAGAAGCCATTACGGTGGAGGTTCTAGGAGGAGATGGAGATGAATGTTAAGAAAGTAACAACGGGTTTAAATAGAGAACCCATCCCGAAGAATGTGAAACGCCTAAACATTAACGAGGAGACGCATATTTGCTCGTAATACGAGGAGACGCCTAGTTGGGAAGTTTATGTGGAAGCCGAAGAGACTCAATTCATTTCAACAATGGGGAAGGGACTCTTGAAAAGAATGAACTTTCATTTCAACAATGAGTTTTAGGACCGGATATTTGATAAAAGGACGGTCTTAAAAGTAATTGAATTAAAAATTAGTTTTAGGACCGGATACCAAGTAATATATCGGTCTTAAATGAGTTTTAGGACCGGATATTTGATAAAAGGACGGTCTTAAAAGTAATTGAATTAAAATTAGGACCGGATATAAGATAAAAGTCCTGGCCTTAAAAGTTTGTATAAAAGTAAATTGACGAATTCATCATCGACGTTTATCTCTCCCGCCATCCGTCTTTATATACTCCACACACTACCTCCTCTTTGTCCTTGTTAACTCCTCACTTCCTAGCTCTCGCCCCAACTTCTCAAAATCCTCAAACCATGGTTAGATACAAGCAAACCGCTCGTAGGGTGCATACACGCCACTCTCGTGCCATGGCTAGATCATTATATGGTGCGCTCCTCCAAATGACAAGCAAGGCCGTATTGTTTCCGAAGACTCTCGGTCGTTGGACCCATTGTTATTTCTTCGGATGATGAAGAGATTGCTCATGCCGCACCCCCTCGATCCTTCCGCCGATCCTTTTCTTGCCGAGTTCAACCGTCATCTTGAAGCCGGCCATGCAGATGTTCGTAATCCCCTCTCCAACCTCGTTGGCCCCAGCCGCGCCTACCTCCGACCCCTCTCCGCCTCCCGTAATGATCCATTCATATTGCGGGTGGAGAGAATAAGACAACAACTTGCCGATCTCCCATGGAAATTAATGCTCTTCACGCCGAAATCGCCGAGGTTGTTCAATGATTCTTGTGGATGATAATATTCAGCTTGTTTTTCATTTGTGTTTTTGTTGTTGTGTATATATTCTCAAGTAATGTAAGAAACATTAAGAACACCGTATGAATTTTTGGCTCTTCTCCAAGAATTCATTAAAGAAACTTATTCTCCAATTTTGCTTTATTTTTTGTCCAAAAATATCATTTATTTTATTGATTTAATATACCAATCACGAAGGCCATTAAGACCTGACATTTTATTTTATAAGTAACGGATCTAAAGATAATTTGAATTTTAGGACCGGATGTTTTATAAACCTCCTGGCCTTAAAACTTAAAAATCTAATAAAATTTTAGGACCGGATAATTTTAAAACTCCTGTCTTAAAATGTTAGTTGTATCTTTAGGACCTGACATTTAATTAATAACCGGTATTAATAAAATCCAAAAAGCTAAATAAGGTATCTTTGTCGCGCGGAAAATTAAATTTCCTCTCTCGAACTCTTGTCGCGCCGAAAGTGAATACTGTGTTCCGACTCGAAATTTCCTCTCGCCTTCGTCGCCGCTTCGCGTACCTTCTCGACAATCACTGTTCCTTAGCTAAACGCCTATAGACGAAGCCGTAAGAGATGTTTCGGTTAAAACTTTATTACTTTCCACTTATCGTTATTGGTTTTTCATGGGTTTAACGAAATCGTGTAATGTTGTTATGGGTATTCTCTCGTTGTTAACGAATATTGTTTTTTGAAGATTATATTTGCACTTTAGACCTACCCAACCGACCAACAAGTGTTTTTAGGTTACTCTTGCCGCCTTGTCTCGCAACATCAACGTCGTGAGCGGAGAAGTAAGACGACTCAAGAAACGCATATGCTACAAAGTTAGTCCACAAGACCTTCATCCCCGCATTTAATTTCCTCGCCTTGCATTTATTTTGGTTCTTCGATTCACCGTGATGCATTTATGACCAAATGTAATTCTTAATTGCCTAAATAATATATAGGAATTCTACTATGGATCACAATGGATAGATGCTTTACGAACGAGTATTGAATATCGAATGGGGTTAGGGAATTTATAGAATTTGCTAAAAAAATGCCCATGATGATGGGGGAAGTATTATTGCCCTTGTGTAAAATGTTTGAATGAGTGTCGACTATGTCCCGAAGTTATACGCACACATTTAATTTGTCACGGATTTTGTAAGACTTATACAAGATGGGTATGGCATGGTGAACAAGTGCCATCAAGTGGGAAACAACATGGGAAGTGGCCTTTGATGATAATGACACGGATATGGATGATCGCATAGAGGACATTATCCGTGATGTAGAGAAGAGGCTTTTGAGCGATCACATGCATATGGTAATATGTGCAAGGATGCGTAGACACCGCTATACCGTGGTGTAAAAATACCAATTGTTGAACGCCGTATTGAAATTGGTAAGCTTGAAGGCACGTCATGGATGGAGCGACAAGAGTTTTTCGAATTGCTTGAGGCTTTGAAGGACATGCATCCGGATGATAACGTGTTGCCGCATCGCTACTATGATGCTAAGAAGATACTTTGTCCACTGGGAATGGAGTACAAAAAGATCCATGCATGCCCGAATGATTGTGTATTACATAGAAAAGAGTTTGAAGAGAAGCAGAGTTGTCCGATGTGTGAAACCCCACTGCACAAGTCGATAAGGGGCCCGCAAAAGTGTTGTGGTATCTTCCAATCATACCAAGGTTCAAGCGGTTGTTTGCGAATGAAAATGATGCAAAAATCTGAGGTGGCATGCAGATGAGAGGATTTCGGATGGACAAATTCGACATCCGGCCGATTCTTCTCAATGGAAGAAGATCGATCAATTATTTCCGAACTTCGCGAAGAACCTAGGAACCTCAGCTTGCCCTTAGCACGGATGGAATGAATCCCTATGGAAGCCTTAGCAAGATACATAGCTCATGGCCCGTAGTCCCGATTGTTTACAACTTATCTCCTATGTTATGCATGAAACGAAAGTACATCATGCCGTCTATGTTGATTTCAGACCAAAACAACCCTAAATGACATAGATGTTTACCTAGAGCCCTTGATCGAAGACTTGAAGGAGTTGTGGGAAGAAGGTGTCGATGTTTTTGACTCTTTCAAGAAGGAGGTCTTTAGAATGAGAGCCATGATATTTTGTACTATAAACGACTTCCCAAAGATATGGGAACTTGTCGTGTATAGTGTAAAAGGCCATAAAGCATGTCCGGTTTGTGAAGAAGGCACATGCTACCATCAACTTCAACATGGAAGAAAGACGGTGTATCTTGGACATAGGAGATTTCTTAGACAAGATTGGATTTGCAAGCAATGGGAATACGCGAAGACTTGCATCCAAGGCCATATGGGAAGAGAACTTATTGTCCCCCTGCTTCCCATACTTTGTCTAAGGATGAGAAACGAAGCTTTTGTGAGTGTTTACATGGCACAAAAGTTCCCTCAGGGTATTCTTCAAATTTTAAGAGGCTTGTCTCGATGAAGGACTTGAAATTAGTAGGCCAAAAGTCTCATGACTGTCATGTCTTGATGCAACAAATACTCCCAAGAGCTATTCGAGGGATCGCCGAATATGATCTTCTGGTCGCTTTGACTAGACTTTGTTTCTTCTTCAATGCGGTTTGTAGTAAAGTTTTCAAGATTGAAAAGTTGGATGAATTGGAGAATGAAGGATATCTTATCTTGTGCCACCTTGAAAAGCTTTTTGTTCCTTCATTTTTTGACATCATGGTTCATCTCATTGTTCATCTAGCGAGGAGATAAAGTTGTGCGGCCCTATCCATTTACTGGGATGTACCCTATTGAAAGATCTATGAAATTCCTAAAAGGGTATGTGAAGAACGCGCACGCCGTAAGCATCAATTGTTCGTAAATATGTTTCAAGAGGCCATGGAATTTTGTCAAAATTATTTGTCCAAAGTAAGACATATTGGGCTTCCAAAACGTCAAGATGTCAAGGGGGTAGACGGGGGCTTCTGTAAAGAGTGTGGATCGTGATGAATTGTCACAAGTCCACTTATACATCTTGAATAATGTTGATGAAGTTCAAGCCAAAGATATCTCGCACATAAAGAGGTCAGTAAGGAAAGAGAACCATCGAATGACCGAACAAAGGTTGATTAGGGAGCATAATGTAACTTTTGCAAACCGGTTCAAACAAAAGGTCGAGGGATCTCGAATGTGTTTCGAGACAATGAAATGGTTAGCACGTGGTCCCGAGTTTGATGTCATAAGTTGGAATTCGTATGTGATCAATGGTTATACATTTTACACGAAGTCCCTAGATGATAGGAGCACACCTGCAATGCTGGTGTTATGTTAGAGGCCGAATCTATGCACTTCTCCAGCTCGAAAGACAAGAGGCCTAAATTGGCATTCATGCCATATTATGGGGTTATTGAAGAGATTTGGGAGGTGGACTATGTCAAAGTTAGATTTCCCATCTTCAAATGCAAGTGGGTTAATGTCAATAATGGTGTTCAGATCGATCGACTAGGATTCACTTTAGTCGATGTCAATAGTAGAAGTTTTGGAGATGAACCTTTATTATGGCATGCAAAACAAGTGTTCTATATCACCGATCAAGAAAATAAAATGTGGTCTCGTAGCTCTCCAAGGAAAGAGGGTCATTGATATTGATGAGGAAAGTCATTCAAATTATGGTGATCTTCCCGAGAGTACTCCTTTACAAGGGGTCTACCTGACATGAACGAAGAAGATGAAGCGGATAATGAACCCGATAAGAAATGATCATCAAGAAGGGATATGGGAGGATATCACTTTATAAAAGTGTCAATTCATAAGGTAATTAATATTCATATGCAGATTCTTAGAAAACTTTAAGGTTTTAACAATTATTATATGTCGTCTATGTTCTTAATTAAACAATGTCATCATTGAATATGAATTTGTTCTTGTTTTGTTTTTGTGGCGTGATCCGTTTCAAAGGGGCATGTTATAAAAGAGGATGCATGTTACGTTGTTGGGTGGGAATCAAATGAAGGCATGGTGAATAATATATTGACTACATTTGTATGTTGAATTACGTGCCGCATGTATTGTAACTCATTGCCTTTGTAATTAGTTATATGTTAGCTTATTTTATAAATTACTTTAGTTGTTTTAGACTTAATTAAGAGGCCACATAACTCATGGTGGATAATATTTGTATTCTTTTTCCCAATTCAATTTATTCATGTTCATAGCTTGTAGCTTAAAGTATATCGACTTTTATGTGCTGTTTTGTATGGTGGATTTGTGTATATATATTGATCAGAAGAACAAAACAGGAAAAATACGGGAAAATTTAGACCGCAAATAGAAAATACGGTCTTAAATGTTCAAATATTAAGACCGGATGTATATATAACACCGCTCTTAAAGGTGTTAAGCCGGTCTTAAAAGTTGGTCTTTAAGACCGGTCCATTGAAACAATCCGGTCTTGAAAGTCACTTTTAAGACCGGTAATTATTCCTCCTGGCCTTAGAGTCCGCTATCTTTAGGACCGGATTGATATTTGTCCTGGTCTTAATATTTGGATCTTTTAAGAGCGGTCGACTTTTTGTCCGGTCTTAAAGTTTGAGTTTTAGGACCGAACCAAAAATATTTCGATTTATTTAGTACGACTTTTAAGACCGAAGGTTTAAAATGTCCTATCTTAAAGAAAATCTTTAAGACCGTGTAAAAGTCCTGGTCTTAAAGGTCGACTTTTAATACCGCCCGGAACAAGATCGCCATGGTCCTGGCCCTAATGTACCTTTTTTGTCCTGGCCTTAAAAGCCTTTTTTCCACTAGTAGGGACCAGCGTTAAAGTGGCTCCATACCCGCCCGGGATTGGTTCATAAATTGATGATTTAGTCGAGGACTTGAGCTACACTTTGCGACTAGTGAAACGACAACCGAAGTCCATGTACACCTTGTCCAAGATTAGGCAAGGACCCTGCGAAACGCTCCAAAGTTACTTGAATCACTTTAAATATGCGGCCCGCAACGCGCGGCCAAAGGAGGACGTACACGTTCACCTTTAGCCAAATGCTCCTAGATAAAGACTCCAAACCTCGGCTGAATCATTCTTTAAGGAACCGGCCAAAATCTTAATGATTTCATAACTCTATAAAGAAGTACCTCGAGGTGGAGCAAATGCGCCTCGCAAACGCTCCTCGGCAGTAATCTGGACAGAGCATTCCGCCAAGGGATAAGCGGTCCGAGGGTCGCAAGCAAGATCGGGCCGTTTTAGTGGATCCGCATAATAAGCCCCCTAGATGCAAAGTCAGAGCTGTTGGGTGTATGACAAAT